>VZTZ01023974.1:105633-272688 GCA_013400955.1 Drymodes brunneopygia | reverse complement strand
GGCCGGTGCCCCTGCGCTGCCCGCGGGGCCGGGGCGAGGCGCAGCCCTGTCCGCGGCGGGGCAGAGCGGAGCGGGGCCGGTCCCGCCCCGAGCGGCCGTGCTGGGGCTGCTCCGTGCCCGGTTGCCTGCTCCACACAGGGACTGGTGGTGCCGGGATTCTGCCCTCCGGGTACGGGTGCGTGAGGAGCCGCCCGTGCCCCTCTGTGCTGCCTTGTGCCGGTCTGGGCACCCGAGAGCGCTGCGCACCCCGCGGGCTCTGCGCGGGCTCTCCCTGTCAGGTCCGTAGTGCCGTCGCCTTTCTCAAAAGGGCCCCGAATGTCATAAAGGCAGTTGTATGAAAGGACGTGCCGTGTGGTAAATTCCTGGTTTACCACTGAGGGTTTTTTCCTAAATGTTGTCTCAGTGGGAAAAAAAAAATCCGTAGGTAAATGATGTTGCGGTGTTCTATGTCAGTTCTTGAGCGCGAGTACATCAAGGTGCGATGTTCAAGTGCGAGGGTCTCACCCGTCAGAGCAGCAGAGCCCCAGAAATGGTCCCCAACAGGAGCTGTGAAGCGGAGCCCCCCTGCTTTTGAGGAAAAGCTTGTCCGGAGTAGGAGAAGGCTTGTGCCAGCCAGTTTCCAGGAACGGGGAAGAACCGACCTTGTGGTCTTATCCACCTGCGGATTACTAATTTAACTACCACACTGTAGTTGCCTAATACTTCCTGAACAGAGATAGGATATTCCTAATTGTTTATTTATTTATTAATTTAACTTTTATTTTCAGGAATTTTGTTCTTTGTTAGCTTCTACTTATCAAGCAGAAAAAAGTTACGTTGAAATGGAGCTCATGTACCTGGGCACTGTCTAAACATACTAAACTCTACTGCTGTCCTGATAGCTGGCAGATCATCTCTTAATGGTTATATAAATTCATATTGCACAGGGGACTCTGAATGAAAATTGTGGTATTTTAAGGATGTTTTTCTTCCTACTTGTGCTCTTAGATCAGTAAACCAAAAATCTTACTGTATGACTACCTTATATTGAGCCACACTGTGACCTTGATTCTTGCAGGTGAATTGAGTGGTGAAAGTAGAGATCTCACATAGATACAGCATTTAGAGTGTTCTTCCTCTTTCCTCTTTTTGCAAAGAGGAAGAGCAGGACATTTAATTTCAAATAAGAAGGCTTACCTGAATAACCACTTAATTTTTCAAAAAAATATGGAAAAAACCTCTTATTTTTGCTATGTAGTTTCTTACCCTATCATTTAAGTGAAATTTATGGTTATGTTATTATCATAGTTTGTTTCAGGGTTGTTTTGGTACTAATGTGTGATTTAAGCCTGGAAATGGTGAGGTATTGATTTTGGTTTTGTTTGGGGGAGTTTTGGTTTTGGATTTCTTTGTTGGTTGGTTCTGATGTTCTGGGGTTTTTTAACTATTTTAGATTATTTCCAGGTATATTTATGCTGTGAGGAGACCATTACTGGCAAACAAGCCTGTAATTGGCTTCGGGAATATTCAGATAATAAGGCCTGTGGAATCTGGGTCTGTTTCTCTTTTTCCTTCCTTCCCTCCCCCTCTTGTTTATAGGGCACTAATCACAGTGGCGTTCTGCTCTACTACTGGTGTGCCTGTCCTCAGAACCCACCACTGTCAGGTATTCTTACATTTACTGAGACTTCAGGAAAAAATGAATTAATGGAATGAGTTAAAAAAAACAAATTGCAAATGGGGATGTTTTGATAGGGCAAATCCCACAGTGCTGTTTGAGATATTTTTCTTATGTTTTGTCTTATTGTATTCTAAAAATGCAGTTTAATATTTTCACTTTAAAAAATCCTACCATTCTAACATTTAGGGGAGCAATACACAGATATTTGTGGTATATGTTTTCTGCTGGTACAGGGAATGCCTAATTTAGGCCAAGACAGCTCATTTGGGTTAAGATAACATGCTTTCTTTGAAATAATTTTTGAATATGAACATTTCTTTGGTTTTTAAAATGATTTTTAAAGTCCTCATCTGTCACTCTTAGTGCTTTGTATACAGGCTGCATCCCTACTGACCGATTCAGAAATGGTCATGCTGAGTTTATTCATATCAGAAATGGGGAGATTTGGTTTGGGAACCAATTCTGGACTTCTGCTAAGCAGAGCCTGCACAGTCCAGAGAGCACTAAACACCATTCTCTGGCCCTTGCATGGGGCCCAGTTATAACCCAGTTATAGATGGGTTTGTAAGCAATGTGCAATTTGCAGTTTTTTATTCTCAAGGCATTAATCCAGGAGTGTTTTACAAATCAGGATGTTTCCAAAACTGACATTTAGTGCTGTGGCAGTTTCTAATCTGTGCTGTTGTCTTCAGTTGTACTTGTGTAATATAGTGTGATAAATCTTTTAGAAGGGAGGAGCTTCTCCTTATACATTCTTTGATTGAGGTTTATTACTCATCAGGATGATGCTCACAAGCATCACAGGAAATCTCCTTCCACTTCCTTACCTGTAATGGCAGGGTTTGCTGTCTAGACAAAAATCAGTGGATGCATCCTAGATGGAGTAGTGCTGTTGAATATGTCAGTTCCTGTGGGAAAAGCAGTGGTGTGTGTGCTCTCAGACAGCAAACAGGCAAGGATTTGGTTTGGTTTAAAGGTTAGTTGGCTTAATCCAAGAAGTTACATGTGTGAAAGAGGCCAGGTGACAAGAGAGCAGGTAAGGAATGCGAGAGCATGTGGCAGAAGAGGAAATGCTGGAATAAATGGAAAAAATCCAAGAGCAGCCGGGTCAGTCGGAGCAGATGGCGTGCACCCGAGAGTCCTGGGTCTTGCTAAGAATGAAGTGATTGAACACAGATTCATTACACCCAGGCTCATTAAAGGCAGCAATTCTGCTGGACAGTAGGGTACAGCAGAGCTTGTACTGATTTCGCTTTACTTACAGACAGGATCAACAATGAACTCAGCAAGAGTTATTTCAGTTCTGGAAAAAAGGTTGCAGTTAGCACTAAAATTAAAAATGTCAGACACTTCATAGGACAGAGAAGGGCATGACAGGGACAGAATGGCATGGGTTTTGTGGGCTGTATAATCATACTTCCCTGGTATACTAAAAGTCTTTGGCTAGACATATTGTGTGGTTAAAGACAGAACCATTAAGATTGTATTTAGACTTGCACAAAGCCTGTGGCAGATCTTTTATCAGGGGCTTTTAAAATAACTCTGCAAAATGTGTGTAATTATTTGCCTGAAAGATCTGGCTGGGGTTGTTTTTATTTTTATTTTTTACAGTATTTATGTTGAAGGAGGAGGAGCAGACTAGCCATGCACCATGCACTTATGCAGACTGTCGGAATTAGAAGAGATTCAAGAGCACCAGCTGGATTTATATATATACATCCGTGTTGATGAGGTTGAAAATGGTGTTATCTGTGCTTTAGGCTCCCAACAAAGGGGAAAAGCACTGAATTTGTACAAACTAAAAGTAAATTTTGAAAAAAGAAAATGTTTTGGACTCACTGGGGCCACAAAAATATTGCTGAAGTGAAGGTGATCCCACAGCATGCTTTGTTACATAAATCAATACTAGTAACCCTTCTAACAAGGGGAAAGAGCAGGCAGAGGTGTGGGAGGAGGGCAGGAGGCAGCACTGCTGGCCATCAGTGGATGACTAAATCAGGTTTGTGTGACCATGTGGGCAAACTCTCTGGGGTTTTGGGCCTATTCCTTGGAAGATCTGTTGGATTATGCTCCCTGAGTGCATTGGGGTGTCAATACTCCACACTGATGCCTGTGCCAGGTGCTGACAGTGGCTGGCTTGCCCTGTCTCATTTGGGGCAGGTGATCTGTGACCCTGTTTTGGAGCTGTCCACCAGCGAGTACATACAGCCTCTGCTGCTTGAGTCTGGGACCCCAAGTGTGTTTGTTGTGGGTGCCAGCTAACAATGGCCTGATATCTGCAGGCATTTCAGATAAAATAATGCTTTACAGCGTTGCTGCCCTCTGATCAGCAAAGGAGAGGCACCTTGTGCTAGTTTTGCTGTTTGTTGATGTGACTGTTGTCTCTGAGTATTTTGTCTTAAGAAATGGAGGAGCGGAATCGGAGTCAAGATTTACACTAAAATGCTTATTTATTTTTATTAGTTTCTGACTTTTTTGATTATTCGATTTGGTTGTCTGACAGTATCTTTAATTCTCACTTCTACAAACCTTTATCTTATTTGTGGACTTGGCACTATCAGCACAGAGATCCAGTTTTCTTAAGAAAATGCATTCTTTCCTCTGCAAACGAACACACTGTGTTATTTTGAGCTCTGTGGATGACAAGTACTAATTGTGTGATGCTGGAGCTGTACAGGCACTGCATTTTTTAGCTGGGACTCTCCTTCCAGCTCTGTGTGAATAGGGAGCACAGACAAACGGTCGTGCCTTTTCTTCCGCAGACTTCGTGAGTTAACTTGTGTTTATTGTGCCTTGTCTCTATAGTTACAACTCTACACTTTAACTGTATTATGTGTTCAAAAAGCAGAAGTGTGAATAGACTAAAAAAAAAATGGTTGATATTTCTTTGGAAAAATGCCAGTAAGGGTTGGCTTTCTGAAATTTATTTTTCTTAATTCCTTAAGTATAAATTATTACCTGCATGATAGCTGGGGTGGAACTAATTGCCTCGAACAGGCAGAGAAGAAAAAGAACTGTGGCAGGTATCATGTGAGCTGTTTGAGTGAGGAAAGTCTGGACTCAATGTTACTTTACAAAAATTAAGTTCACTCGATTGCAGCTGTTGGCAGAATGTGGCATTACGCTTGTACTGGCCCTGTGATTTTGCTGACTGAACAGTTGGTCCATCAAAAAGTGTTGTTAGAGGGAAGTTGCATCCTACTGACATCTTTGAGTCAGGAAGAAACAAAAGCCTGGTACAACCTCATGTAAGCAGTGCAGCAAGAGGAGGAAAGGAAAACTGACATTTCAGTATCAGTACTTCTGACCACAATCTCCTAAACTGTCATTGCCTTTCTAGAGTGACAAGGAAACTTGTGCTTATGTAAGTAGGAAAAAATCCAGATATAAAAGCCATGATAGTATGGTTATTTTAAAAAAATTCTAAATTTTAACAAGGGAATGGGTAAAACTTCACCTGGAGCGATCTTGCTGATGTGTTCTGTAAAAAAAAGTAAAATTGACATCTTAGTACATCTTTCAACTATTTTTTGTGATGTAAACTATCAGTCCATATTCACTGCTTACAAGATCAGTAGTTTTGAGTGCCTCAGCGTTGAGATACACAGTACATGATTTGTAGAAACATTCCTTCCAAGTGTGTCTCAAATCACGCTGTAAAACAGACTCTTAGACCTGCTTGTCACAGACATCCAGTGAGACAGTCAGAATTAGCCTGGTCACGGCCTGCAGCCTTCAGTAATTACCCCTCATAACAGCCAAGTGTCAATTAATTATATGTTTTTCCAAGAAAATAATGCTTTGCTGTGCCAGTGGTTTAAAATAATGCTACAAAAGGGATGGAGAAAAAAGATCCATTGGGATGAAAAAGAGTTAACTCTCTCCATGAGAGGTTGCTGCAGTATGAAGTAGGGACAATGAAGAATGGTTTTTATGTTTTCAGTAAGTGGTTTTGTCATGGTACTTAGATAGGTGCAGTGGGGTTCACCAAACAGTTGAGTGTAACCTCTTCTAGTCTTGTGTGTGTCTACAGCAATCTGCTGTCAGCATTGTGGTGTCTATACACAGATTGATGATGGTGCCACAGTCTGTTTTGCAAAGGAGATGTTGAGCACAATTCACTTCAGTGGCTGAATCTGGCTCGAACACCTCCTGTGTGAAAGAGGGATGGTATAAAGTCTGAAAACATGAATTTAGCTGAGCTGAAAAACTTAGCCAAGATAGATTAATGAAAGATGGAACAAGCATTTCGCTGGCAAGGAATCAGGAAAAATGACCTATTTAAATTTAAAATACTACGATTTGAGAAATACATCTGATATAATATTTGTAAAGCAAGATTCTTTGATGTATTAACATCTAAACATACCAACAGTATGGTAAAATAAAACATTAATGAGCCATATGTGCTAGTTCAACTTTTGAGACAGTCAAACAGTTTAACAGCTGAGTTAGTGGATAATTAACTAGAAAAGATTACTGGAGTAGAAAATCAACTGTGGACAAATAGTAATCCCCTCTTCCTGAGCAGAGGGAATATTTTCTTTATCCATTGTATTCAGCCGCATTATTGGGTGACACTGCGTGAAATTGAGAACTCTGTTGGGAATAATTTTTTTGTTTATGATTATTTTTTAAATTTCATTTTAATTTTTTATTCCTGCCTTTTAGATATGATGATGAAGTGGGATGATGTGTTGGGATGAGATCCGTTAGTTCTGTGATCTGGTTGGACACAGTGACCAGAAATAATCAGCTAAATCATTAATTGCAAATTATTTTTACTTCATTTATCAAAGTGTTTAAAAGACAAAACATGTTTGTAAAGTTCCAAATCTTTGTATATATAAGAAATGTGTAGCTTTTGGACTTTTATCAGATGGAGACTGTGTATTTTTAAATGAATTCCAGTTTTCAGCTAAATTTAACTTTGCATATGTCATACATACCCACACAGGTAGGTGTGTCTCTTATTAATGACTATAATGGAGCAAATTTCTTATAAAACAAGAATTAAGATGTATATTAGGTGATGTGGTTGCTCAAATATGTTTAAATTATTATTTAAATTACTTTGTGGTAAGAACAAAAGTGTCGTATTTTTTTTTAAAGAGTAAGAATCTTGTTTTAATGATGACCAACTAACGAGACAGGTCTTTATCTAGATAATTATGAAATTAAGTTCTTATCTCTTTGGACTTAAATAATGTTTTAAATGGTTTATTTTTCCCAAAAATCTGCCTGCAAACACTGAAGTTCAGACACTTGGTGCTGCCAGTTTCAGATTGGGTGGTACGTTTTTCAGAGGGGTGTTGAAGATGCTCCTCTGATGTGTGCCCTGGGCACTCTCTGGTCAGGAATAGGCTGCCTAAACCTCTCTGAGGTTACACAGTGGCTGCCTGTTAAATCATCTCTGGTGCCTGTTTGAGCCATGCAGGCCTTTGCAATGAGCTCACGTTGCTGAGCAGAGCTGCAGGAGTGCCCCATGCACAGCACCGTGAAGCCTGCAAAAAAGGGGGGGGTCTTGAGTCACTTTCAATAGCTTGACTACCAGAGCACATCTTCAGTGTTTTCTTCTGCTTTATTTTTTATGTCTGTAGGGTTTTTTCTTCCCTGCAGTCTTTTCCCCCCGTCCAAAAAAGCTGCTAAAGTTGGTTCTGGTATCTTACCCTTGTACCTGTGTAGTCTTATAGTCTGAATGTGCAGGACTGGGTTGGTCCCCTTCACTGTCAGGAGGTGGTGGGGAGATGCTCCTTTGGGCTGAGCCATAATAAAATGCTGGATTTGGGCCTCATAATTCCCACTGGCTTGGTGGCACTGAAAATTTAGAGTCAGCTAATGGGAAACACTTGGCTGAGCTTGAATTCAAACTGTCTGAACATGGTCCATGGTGTCTGCTTGCTCACTCGGGTATGAGTCATGAAGCTGAATTCTACTTTCAACAGCAAATGTCTGTAGCATTACTTTGTTATTATCATTATAAATTATAAAGTGTTCTTTTGGCGTGAGCCTTTCAAATTAATTTACCTTTTTTTTATTCCTTTTTTTTTCTTAAAGTCTCTTTCCACACCGAGAAACATTAGATCAGCTTTGGCTTAGGCAACATTTCACATTTCATGCATTATTTACTTCTGGCATAATTTACACAATGATGTCCTATGGAAGCCAAGATGATGGTATTCAGAACAAAACAATGTGTCTAATCATTTGCAAAATAGGGTCACTGCTGTGGGCTAACAAATAGAGTCAGAATTATTTTGTTGAGAAAAGTAACAGCAGTGGAGAAGTAAAAGGTGAAGTACTTTGAGGTTCCAAATGCCAAAAATAAGAATAAAATGGGAGGGAGGCTGAAACTCAGTGTGATTCTGTATGTATTTAAAACTTTTTTTTTTCGCTTTCTCACCTCTGAATAATTGCTGTCTTTATAAAGAACATCTGTATGCTCTAATAGCCATAGGCTGCTTTTCCTTTACTGTGTACAGACAGAGCTGCAAATACAAATTGTGATAGAAAATGTGCCATAAATGCTGGCATACTGAGCATGGGCACTGGAGACAGTGTTGTCTTTGACTCCAGTGTTGGTGTTTTGAAATCCCGTGCTCTTTGGCTGAATTGAGGACAAACCCTTGGTTTGGACACAAACAAGTAGATTCTCATTGACTGAATGATGCATTTCTGCACATAGGTTGCAAGCATGTTGGGTAAAATAGTGATAATTTTAGTGTTTTGTTTAGTGGTGTGGAAGAGAAAAATTTTAACGTGCTTTTCCAAAAGTTGTGTTGATTCCAAGTAGAGGTAAATGGGATATAAGATCAAGGAAGGGCAGGAAGTGTCTTCTCCATACACCATGTGCAATGGAATTAGCTACAAGGATATGCCTTCTGTTAAGAAAACTTTTGACAACTCTTCAGCCTTATAAAAACAGGCCATAACTCTCAACTAAAGAAGCATTTTTAATGAATGGTAATGATTAAGATAACTGCACAACTGTAGAAGATAATGTTTTGTCTGTTTGCCGCATTGCCTTTAAAAGGACCTGCTGTAGTTGTAAGCACTAGGGAAGTGAGCTCAGGAAGCATGACAAATATGATAAAACAGGAGGGGTACAGGAAGCATCCAGGTTTTTTTGGGGTAGCCAGTCCAAAAAAATCACACAACAGTAACTAAGGAAGAAAGAAGCTCACTTTAGAAAAAAAATATTTTGATGGAGTGGGAGATATGTCTGTAAGAGATTTGTTTGTGGCAAAAATGCATCATATGTCACAGAATTTCTGTTTTCTTCTGTATTAGTTAAGTCTCGTTTTGACTGAAAGCGGAGCAAAACCCAAAACTGCATTTTTATGGGAAATGCCAGAATTTCTTCCTGGTTTCTAGGGCAAATTTAACAAAGTTTGCAGGAGAGGTTGCTTTGGAAATGTTTAAAAACTTGTAATTTGTTGAATTAAATCTAAACACTTAGTTTTGAACTGCTTGGATGGTGCAGCACTGTGACGTCTTCAACACATGAATTTTGGGAAAGTGGTTGTTCATGTGCATCATCTCTGTTTCCTTTGAGTTCCTTACACTGATTCTGCCATTGCAGATAGAAGTGATGGTGGCCAGGGAGACTGGGGTGCCTCAGAGTTGTCATCTGCTGAGGAGCCACAAAGGTTTGAAACATAGAAACAACAGCTTCCGTGGGACTCTATGGTACCTTTATATTAAGGCGACCTGGAAAAAACCCATTTCATTTTCTGAGAGAAGTTTGAAAGGTTTTGGAATTGTAGTGGGTTGGGGGTTTTTTGTTGTTGTGGGGGTTTTTTTTGGTTTTTGGGATTGTTTGTTTGTTTGTTTGTTTTGTGTGGTGGTTTTTTGGGTGTTGTTGTTGTTGTTTATTTGGGGTTTTTTTGGGTTTCTTTTCGGGAAGAGATTCAAGATGTTGCAGTATTTTCATTTAGTCTAGTTCAAGATGACTGGATCTGGTGGCTGTCATCTAGCTGGGGAGGATTTCTCAAGTTTTTCGTGTGGTGTTTGCCACTTCCTGGATATTGACTCCAGTGGTTTTTAGCAACTTGAAATGCTTTCTGCCACTGCTTTCAGAATGAGGGAGACGCCAGCTGTCAGATCTGCTGTGCAAAGTTGTCCATAACTCATTCTGATAGCAAGAAACAAATGTTTAAATCTCTGAAGAACGAGCTTTTCTCTATTATTGCTGGAAGTTGTGAAAACCTAGATAATTGTAGCTGCTAGAAGTGTTCTCCTATTTAGCTACATAGACATGTCCCGTGTGTTCAGGCTGTCTCTTCTATAAACTCTGACTTCAGTATTAATGGCAACAAATTTTCCTTTGGACCTAATATACGGTAGTACCCTTTTAAAGAAGGGTGCAGGAGAGACAAGCCTGTTCCAAAGCAGGTAGTACATTTCTGCAAGGTCATGTGGGCTGATATCTGGGTTCCTTTCTGGGTTTGGTACCTGTGGAGTTCATCCCTACCAGCAGAATTTTGTGCTTCTGATACTTCTAGGAGATCCCTTATAGTGCTGGTTGGAGCATAAAGAATAGATAGGCTGAAACTAGTTTTCCCTTATAAGAATATATAAACAGAAACCTTACCTGAGACTGAGGGAGGTAAGTAGAAGCAGGAGAGCAGTGAGTGTCATTGGGAGCAGTGGATGTAAAAGAGATTGGAGAAGCCTGAAGGAGTCATCCCAGGTGGCCAGTGTTTATTGGGGCTTCTCTGGTTTAGGAGGAGATCAGAAGGCAAAAATAAATAAATCCCAATTATGTTGTTAACAGCTGCTCTCTGTTGTTGAGTAATAAAAGGCAGGGGCCTGGAAGCTGCTTGTTTCTGGTTTTTATTAGATGATTTAGGTATCATGGTGATGAGCAGGTTATAAATATAAGTATCTGCTGCAGGTGGAAGATGAAACAGGCTAGAACCTAGTAACCTTTAAAGAGAGATAACATAAGGTTTAAAACTCTGCTGAGATCTGAAGCTTCCTACAGAGTCTTTGGGTAATCCCATAGAAAGCCTGGCAATAGCAAGAGAAGGACCAAACCCAAAACAAATAAACAACCCCCCAAATTCCCCAAATCAAAACAAATTTTGGAGCCAAAATCTTGCTGAGTTTTTGGGTTGAGTTTTTCATGAAATGCTGCCAAGGTTAGAAATGAAGAGATCCTCAGTTTTCTGTTTTCTATGCCTGATATATGATGGAGATGTACCCCTGTGACAAATAGTGTGCCTGGGGTTTTTTTCCAATTGTATTGTATCCTGCTGCTACCCTCGCTTAACCATGGACTTCTTTTAAAAACAGCACTATATTATTATTCTGGAGATACAGTATACCTCTATAATAATACAGCTGTGAAGTCATGTCTGTCAAAACATATTTTGAATGCTGTGAGAGGAAGGAACCAGGATGGGGAGCCTGGGGTTGACAATGTTACAGCACCTGCTACCTCACAGCATGACAGGTCCCAGGTTCACTGGCCAGAGCAAATGTTTCAGAACAAGAAAGAGCAGCACTGGGCAGTGCTGATGTCAGCAGGAAAATAATTCTTAGTATTATTTACAACAAGCTATCAGTCCCTCATTTTCTTTCTCCCTCACTCCACCCCCTCCTCCACCCACAGCTGTATTATAGTAATTATATCTTTTATTTGATCTAGTCTAAATCAGGACTGTCCTTGAGCAGTATATTCTCCAAAGGAGTATTTTTCCATAGGAAATACTCATTAGCTGTTTTTAGATTGCATTACTTACTATGCATATATTTGATTGCAGGGGAAGTGTGCAAGAGGTAAAGCTTTGGTTAAGTCTAGCAAGGCACTTTGTTTCAGTATAACTACTGAATTTAAGCTCTGCAACAGAAGAGGTTACTCTGGAAATGGAATGAAGGTCTTCTGCTCAGGTATTGAAGGACAGACCTTAAAGTAAACATCTCTGAGTGAGGGAAACATCCAGAAAGGCAAAAGTAAAAGAGACATTTGTGAATATTTTTTCTTTCTTTTTTTTTTTCTTTACTACGTAGTTTAGATTTTGTAGTTTAAATAATTAGGCAGTATGTCAGTGCAAATATTAGTAACCATCTAATTAATAGTTGAGCACCATGATACTTTTATAGTCCTTCTAGTAAGTTGGTCAAGTTAAGTTTCAAAACATAAGTGTTTCACATTTTAATGGAAGGAAAGAGGAGCAATGTGCCAAAGGCTGTAGATGTGAAATACATTTAAGTAAGTGGATGCTTTGTGTGTTCCTGATTCCCATCCCTATGGAGAATTCTGGTGATACATAGGGCCCTGAATTGAGAATTGCAGGACCATCCTGTGGTCACATTGGCATTGGCCCTGAACAGCATTTCTGCAGTTTTCACAGCACTGTCTTGTTGAGTGGCTTGGGTTATATGTGATTCTACAGAGAAAAACTTCATTTGGAGCAGTGAAATTACTTGGGCCAGCTTTACATATCTGGAAGTTTGCTTTGCTTCCTGATGACACTTTCAAGACAACATGTCTTGCAAGAAACATTGTACAGAAATTTTCCTTTGTAGAAGAACATTAAGCTATTTCAAAAACATTTCACCATTGCTCTAAGAAGGCCAGGGCTATAGTTTTATGATGAAAGAGCATAATGGAGTTGTGTAGTTCCAAGGAAAGGTGTGTTTGAATCATGAGCTAATACACATTGCCATAGTGAACCACTTCCCAAACTTAACTCTTAAAATTTTTTTAACTTCAAATGGCTTTTCAGTACTATGTAATATAAAATGTTTCTTTTGCTCTGCTGCTGGTGTTCCTGTTCTATTAGAATTTTCTGTCAATGCTTTTAACAATGATAGTCTCATTCTCTGTTGAGTTCCCCTTTTCTTGTGGTCCATCTAGAACTGCTGCAAGCACTATGCTGGAAGTACTCATTTGCAATAGTACATTCAGTTTACCCCTCTGTAGCAGCAGTAGCTCGTTTATTACCAAGGTTGCAAGGAGAATATGAAGACTATTTATATCCTTGTGTGAACACCCATCAGTCTCATTAACCATTAAATAGTCAAATGGCTGAAGACACCTTTGAGTTTCTGAATGTGTAATGTACACTGCAGGAAAGGCATCCCTCATCTGCTTCCAGATTAGGGGCTGGCTTCACATGTCATCCTGTTCTTTATTCAATTCAAGATTTTATCTCCTGCTAGGAAAGACCTATCAACTAATGGTTTTTTTGTTATCACTATATGGCTAAACACAAACCTATATTCCTGAAAGGTTTTGCCATTTCCTACATAGCTGTGTGCTTTCAGCTAAAAAAAGAGATGGTCTCCTTTATTACTACTTATTCTACTTCACCTTTCTTACTGTAATATAAAATTTGTCAATTTCCTATGTCATGGGCTGAGGTTTCTTTGGTCTAGTTTTCGAAAGAGGTGAGGCTTGTGCAATGATGCTATTAATTCAGCCCAGTAATAACTTCTGAATTTGTTAACTATTTCAACAAAATTTCAAGAAAATTGAGAGACTTTGAAGAGTTTGTAAGAGTTATGTGGAAGACTAAGTCATTTGGCTAAAGAAAACCCTAACAGTTTTGCTGCTGAGAGTAAGGTTCCTGAAGGAAATCAGCCCATGTTCAACATTAAAGAATCCCTGTAGGAATGTCACCTCAAGACAAGGGTCTAGAGAAAGTTGGGATTTTTTGGTTCTGTTCAAAGACAACGTCTTGACCAATGTAGGCTGTCCAGGGAAGTGGTCAAGTTGGAGCAGTGCTGGGTTGACAGTTGAACTCAATTAGGGTCTTTTCCAAACTAAATGATTCTATGATTCTGGAGAGTGGTGTGGGCAAGAGATAAAAGATGGCTGTAAAACAGCATTTTAAAAATCACTGCAGTGGTGAGTGGAGAAGAGCAGAAGGGGCAGGCGAGTGTCTCCATGTCTGCTCTGTGTCACTATTTTGTGTCACTATTTTGTGTTCCTCTTTGCTCCTCCGTCTCTTCCCACGCAGCTCCACCTGCACTGCTCTTTGTTCCCCCAGTTTCCAGCTGGCGACTTCCACCAGCCAAGAGAGCTGCTGGTTCAGCACCTCCCTGCATCTGCCAGGAAATAAATAAATAGAGGGATGAGAAGCGGAAGGGATGTGTTCTTGTTCTTTTTGTCAGCTTTACTTAGGGCTTTTTTTGTAATTGTATGTCTTGCTAAAATGCATTACTTTGAGAAGATTTCCTTGAAACTAGAGCTGAATCCTTGGTTTCCTTAGTTTTCTGGCATTAAGAAAAATGCAAGTGCTTGTATGTCAGTGGAGATGGATTCTTGTATATTCTGCTATTAAATAGGCCACAGCCACTGAGAGGTTTAATGTCCCCTAAGGGCTTGCCAGGAGTTCTGTTTGCAGGCACCCCTTTCCCAGAGAGTGCTTTGCACCTGCACCCCCATTTGGTCACTGCAGGGCTTTGGGAGCTGTCTGTCCCATAAATGCCCTCTAACAGCCCGTGAAGCTGAAGACAATGTGCCCCAGCACTATTCTTGTTCTTTCTGTACCAGTTCTTTCTCCCAGTGTTTCCAGCCTTTGTGACTGCCATCTGCCTGAGAGCTGGAGAGAACGTCTGCTCCATTTTTCCCCTCCTGTTTTTAAAAAATTTCATAAGGCCCAGGTTCCCTGTGACCCCAGGTGATGTCTCATATTGGGGATTGAGATGAACAGGTTGTTGTTGTTGTTTGGCACAACAAAGAGATGAGCCCCTGACACACAGTGGGCCAGCTCAGCATGTTGCAGCTGATGGCTGCTTCTAACTTAAATACCCAACATCACTGCCATTTGCTCATTCCTCACTCGTTTGTGTGAGGAGGCATCAATTTCTTCAGCTGCCTCTAAGAAGTTTAGATCATTTAGCAGTGGTTTCCCTGCAGGAAGTTTCACTGCCTGTGGTGAGGCAACTGCCTAAGTTGTGCTGATGTGCAGGAGATTCTTCTGCTTGCTTAAGTCTCCTTTGCAGCAAGATTATGACTTAATACAAAGCATTTCTCTTGTGATCTATCCATCTCATTCATTGTTTCCATATCTGTTTCATTATTAATAAAGAGGATTGTGGAGCCTTCTGGAAGTATTTGCAGATTTTTTTTTTTGTCTTTAAAAACATCCAGTGGTTTTTATTCTGAGTAAAAATGAGTAATAGACTTTCCTTAATTTCTTACTATTTCTCTGCTGTCTGTTTTTCTTTACTTGGAAGGAACATTGGTCTTACTTTTAAATTTTTGTTATAGAAATGTTCAAATGTAAACATTGCAGGAGAATACTTTCTTTTACAAAACCTGCACAACTACATCCAGTGGAATTTAAAAATAACAAACTCCACCATTCATTTCATGGCAGAAATGTTTCTGTGGACACTAAATCTCGGAAAAAATTATGTAAGGTTATCTAATTATGAGCCAAACTTTCCTTGACCGTGTACCTTTTGACTTTGTAAATGTGTTTTAGGTCTTAAGCTGTATAAAATGCTTATGATGTGGTTTGTTTGAAGGACTATTTGGAATGCAGAATAATTTCAGAGGATGTATGCTTGTGTTTAACCAGCTTCCCCAGTCTAGAGAGATGTTTGTGCACGTTCTGAAAATGCCAGGACTGAGCTTCCTCTGAAAAGCAGGATACAAGCAATGGGCAATGCACACCCTCATCTCTGTAGCCATGCTCAGCTGGGTCTGGATATTCCTCCCCTCTTCAGTATTGACTCTGCTGCTTTTTGAGCAAGAAACTGGCAGGGAGGAAGACCAGTGAATCTGGAGTGATCATGGGTCCCTTTAGTGTACAAAAGGAAGAGTGTTTGATCTTTAGTAAGAGAGGCTGCCCGGTAAGACTGGACTTTGTCATTTTCACTTTTCAAGGTATGACAGGGAATAAAAGAAAGGATAATCAGTAAAAGCATGCCTGACGTTTTTGTAGATGTTAGGTGTTGTTGAAAATTAGGGATCTTTCTGTAGTTTTTTCTTGAAATGGCTGCTGGAGTAGGGACCAGTGGACACAATCCTGTCTTTCAGAACTTAGGACTTGCATCTTAAGAGTTGCCCCTGGGTTGCCATCCCTTGCTCCTGGCCTTCCACACTGCCTTTCCATAGGAAAAAGGCAAGTGGCAGCATGAGCACAGCATAGCACTTTTCATGGGCCAGTGATAGCGGAAACATTAACTGGTTCAGAAACAACTCGTGACACCTGATGGCTGTGTCAGCACAGAGGAGGGGCTGAGCTGCATCAGTGGTACTGATAAGACCTGTGAAAATCATGGTCTGGGAAATGCTTTCTTGACAGCTCTGCCCTTCTTTCAAGCCAGATGGACACCAAAGCTAATGAGTTCTGAAATGTATTGATGAGAGTGTTGTATGGTGTGATCACATCAGCCACATCTTTACAGGAGACTGAATAATCTACAAGCATGGAAAGGACCTTAGACCATCCCTAAATACCCTTTCCTGTCCATAGTAAAATCCCATTTCCATGTTTTGATTAATTTGTTAATTCTTGATGCTAACTCTATAACTTTTACAGGTAATGGACTCTACTGCTGCCTTTTCTTTCAGTTTAAGGTTGTTTTTAAGCCTGCTGTTGTTTATATCCTGTGTACAGAGGATATAAAGAAGAGGATATTCCTCTCCTTTTTCAAGCCAGCTGTTACCTTGCCTCCTTTTAGTTTAGTGCTGCAAACTGACATTTATTTTTGCATGTTTCTGCAGGAAGTCTTGGGGACAGTGTAAGCGGAGAAAGTCTTTCATCAGGAATCTTGAGGTAGCAATTGCTAGTAAGACAGAAAACAGTGCAAATGGTCACATGGATGTAAGAATAAAGCCCATATGGGAGTGATTCTTCAGAGAAGTGGAAATTTCACTGTAGCTTTCATCTGGGTACTGAGAGGGGTCTCCCTTGTGCCTGGGGCACACTGGTATGTTTTCAAAGGCCCTGAGGAGCTGCAGTGCCAGGAGAGGTCCTCCCTATGGGCAGGGCTGTACTGCCCGTTGTGCTGGTCACAACCACTGATCATGACCCTCGAGACAGCCAAAATGCATCAACCAACTGCAGGATCTCTACTGTCCATCAGTGAATTGTGTCTGGGGTCAGTGCCCGCCCCAAAACTGTCTCCTTGCCCCAGTGGGCCAGTCCATAAAGAGTTCCTGAAGGTTTTGAGGTTCATAAAAGCATATTAGTTTCCAGCAAGGCAGGGTTGGAGATTCTACATGTCAGTTGAAATGGTGGATTGTATTTTATGGTGTGTTCACCTGTGTCCTTTCCTTTAAATTCTCGTTCTAAAAGCACAGTACTGCTAGTGGCTTCCTTGAGTGGTCACGTTCACTTCTTGTCCCTGAAACCAGCATTGGTTGTGGACCAGAAAATAAAAGCCCCATAACAGCACCCAGTGTTCAAAGGGCACCAAATTGTACAAACAACCCCAAAATTAAGATTAAAACCCACATAAACCCCCCAAAAGTTGTCCTGCTGTAAGGGAATGAATTCCCAGCAAACTCTTTGTTGAGTAGGAAATGTTTCTTATTAATTCCTTTAAAAACAAGACATATATGAAGCTCTTGGGGGCAAAATAAGTTGGATGATTGCACTTTGTATGTCTGTCAAGACTCATAGGAGATCAGCAATTACTGTGAAAATGATTTCATTACACAATGCTTAATAAGGAGACTTAGGAAAAATGTTAAACTCTAGAACTGGCTTTTTGTTACCTTTCCTGTTCTTCCTGTTCTCAGGGTTTCATTTGATGTGGACTCATTCAATGTGTTTGGTTTCCATATGCTGAGTTCTCACCTGTGGGCTGTTTTGTAGGTTGTGACCCAAACAAACTGTAAATGTCTGGCACAGGAATCCAAGTTGAACGCTTCCCAAAGTTTTTGTAGAAAATCAGTTTTCTGTGGGGAGTGTCAAGGTTTTTAAGGTTAATACTCCTTGGAAGTGCCTCCAGCTTTTTTAGCAAGACGGAAAAAAAGTCTGGTATTGTTATGCAGTCTGAATTAAATTTGTACTCTTGATGTGCAATAAGTGCAATTATATACCTCATTAAAATTTCTTGTTTAAAAGGACAAAAGGTTTTGTATTCTTTCAGTTTGAATTAATTCCTTTTGACATTAAAGTATAGTGCCAAAGATTTTCAGTGTTGTGGAAATTATTATTGTGAAAGCAGTTCTGAGGGATTTAAAACAATAAGAGCCTTGGTATGGTGCCCAAATATTGTGACATTAAAAAGAAAGGTACAGAATACAAATAAATTCTGTTATAAACTGTAGTTTAATTGAGTCATTTTTGCATGACTTGTGAACAAAAGGCTTTCTGTATTTCTCAGTCTGGAAGGATGAAACATACAGGTAAGCAGATAGGTTTTAGAAGGGCATGACTATTTTAAGAATCAGGTTATCTTTCTGAAAAATATTTTTTAATTGGTGTCCCTAACTTCTGTGTATTATTTATGTGGCATTTTGAATGCTTTTTGCTTCTTAATGCATTGTGACATTTGCAATTGTCACAATTTTTTTGTGATTGTTTGCATTGGAACATACGGATTATCAGTAGTTTGTGTAGTTCTTAGAGTTTATTTGAGAGAAAAAGGTAGCACAGGTTGTCATTTGTCAGAGCTAAAATCATCCTGGCTTTGCCTGTACCTCAGGATCACCTGAATCTGTAGGCATAAAATTGCTCAAAGCTGTATTTTATGTGTCAGTATTAAACACCCTCTTTGTGCCAGTAAGGAACGTACAGTGCTGAGAGTCAGAATCATTTGTGACAGCAATCCCAAACAGGGCTTTGAAATTGTAGTGAGTAAATGCTGTGTATCTGCCATACACTTCAAGAAAAGACTTTTATTTTTTGTTTTTCCCCCAAATATTTTAAGAATTTGTACTCACCAGAAATTTTATTGAGAATTAGGGAGTTTACATTTTTTAAAATGTATAATGGACAGTGCTACTTTTAATTTCTTGTTGCTAGTTAGAGTAGGCAAGTCATTTTAATTCAGAACTAGTGTCATACCACAGATTATTTTAAAAGTGATTTTATATTGATGTTTCACTTTTTAATAAAATCTGAGAGCCTTTCAGATAGTGTTGCAAAATATGTATACACTGATTTGTTTCTGGAGAAAAAAGTGTTTGTGGGTAAATAGTTTGGTCTTTTTTTCTGCTTGAAACAATTTTTTCTAGAGGTTGAAACTCCTCTATACAGATGCTATAGAACAACTTAGAAAGTTAGTATGGCTAAGGACTTGAAGAAAGCAAAAACTCCCATTCATGCACATCAGCAGTGAGCCCACAGCTGTGGTGTGAGGCAAATCATCAGTGGAGATGCTTTTTTGGTTTCTTGGTGGATGGGTCACCAGGAGAGCAGATGTGAAACTGGCATTTTTCCCCTGCCCCTATGCAACCCCCAGCAACTTAAAATGACCTCTCTTCCCCCCAAAAACTCCCAGTATCTTGCATCAGCCCTTCTCTCCCTGTCAGCCTACCCTCAAATCCAATGATGAAATATAATCTAAATCTATTTTAAGTATTTACACATGGAAAAACCACTCTTGCTTTCTGACTGTAGACCCAGTTTCAACAACAAAATAAAACTAAGCCATAGTTGAAAAATTACAAGTGAAGAAATGTGGCAATAATGTGTTTTCTGTTGTATTCAAGTATTTTCCTCTTCCATTTAAACTTGCTTTAAGTTGTCAGTAGTAGGAACATCTGAAATTTAGTTTCTCAGTATAATAGAACTTGAGATATCCCAAACTGACAGCACTTTCTGCGGCAATCTTGCTGGGCAGCAGCTGGGGAGGTAGGGCAATATTTGTTAGGTGGGAGCTGAGTGAAGGGGAGTGTTGGGAATAGGACTTTCCTTGTTACTTTGCTTCTCATGCCTAACAAAGTGGTTGCTGTAAGTCTACTAAGCCAACAGATTCCTGTGCAAAAACACCAAGGGAATTAAAAGCTTAAGCGGTTCCTGCACTCTGAGGAGTTTAAATGGTTTAGTCAAGGAAAATAGGGGAAAGAGTATATATTTGTTAAGTACTTCTGCTTGTTCTCAGTTAGGCTTCAAACTAACATAGCAGTTAAGAAACTCGGGGGCTTTCAGCCCTTGAGCTTTCCTGGTGAATTCGCATGGGACTGTTTTAATGTGAATTCGAGAGAGAAATTTAGAAGAAAAGAATTTCTAGCTCAGTCATTCAAAGAGTACGTGCTTAGTAAAATATAATTTTATTAAAAGTCTTCTGGAGTTTGTTTTTTTTCCTTTTAAGCTGCTGCACTTTGGCTCCTTTTGTGAATATGTTGTGGGGTTTAATTGCACGTTAAACCATTTGCGCTGCAGGACTCCTGTTTCATTTAGTGCAGAAATTGTGCAAAATATAAGGCAGAGGGTTAGGAGAAGGAAGAGAGGCTGTTGCCTCTAAGACATGAATTGGTATGCAATACAGGCTTGGGTTCTGGTATTTAACTTTCATTCACTTTAAGCAATCATTTGCCTAGAGACTTCTGCCTAAATATAAAACTTCCCAGTATTAAAGAACAAGAAAAAAAATAAAGCAATTGAAATGAAAAATGATTGCTAACTAGTTCATTCACTGTCCTGGTGCATAGGCTTAATTTTCAATACTGAAGCAAAGTAATGCTAAAAATGAACAGATATTTAGAAAAGTTGCATGTGGCAAGCTTTTCCAAATAACTTTTTATTCTGATATGTAGTAATGTGTACAGATGTCTTTTTGTTTCTCTAGATTAATTCTAGAAAGTCCTCTGAAAGTCATAAAAGCCTTACAGCTAATATTCTTAAATGCCTTGCCTGCTGTGTTTTCTCCTCAGTAATAGAGGTGCATTAAAATAAGCATGCTGTTAATTGTTGCATTAAGACCAAAAAAATGAGAAACTGAATAATTTTGCATTTCAAACACCTTATGAGCTCCTCTTGCACACACAACTGTGCCAAGAGATGGAGGAGGTGTTTCAGCTGCACCCATGAGTGGAACTGGTATGTAGTTACTCTTTCCCAGTGCATCTTTGCTGAGCTGCTTTTTCTTGAATGATGGGCCATTCATAATACAGTATATTGCATAATACAGTAATTATTAGAGCAGATTGTAAATACTGAGTATGCAGCACAACAGAAGCACGGAACTGTTTTCTTGAGGCAAATGGAGACTTATTGTCCTGTTTTTGGGTTATGCTCCATTTGTGAATTGTCCCATTTGATTGCAGAAGGATTTCTTGCAGGGTTAAAGAAGGGCTAGCTCATGTACTTTCTGTCAATCACAAATAGATATGAGCATAGCTATTTGTGATTCAGGTCTCACCTGATACAGAATTCACAGAGTTTTTTGAATTCTGTATCAAATGAGACCTGGATCACAAAGAACTATACTCATATCCTTACAAAATCACTAAGATTTTACTGGACCTCTGTTTCTTGCTTTGCCAGTATGTTTCCTGCAGGGATCATTAGTGCCTTTGGAGATCTGAAATCAGCATGCAACACTGGTCACACATCACTCTCATTTTTACCAGTCTCTTCAGAATCAAATAAATCAGCAGTCTTTTCTCTGCACAGTGTTTTAATTTCTCCCTTACTAATTTGCTCTTTTGAGCCATAAATGTTTGTTGAAAGTTCTGCCAAGGATGGAGAAATGAAACAGGGATCTGCATACCTTCTGCAAATCTCTGCCACTGGGTTGCTCCCCTCAGCTGTGCAAGTGTGTGTGTTCTTGGTTTGGTGCACAGATACCCTGTGCGGAGAATTATTGATGTCTTAGAAGTCCAAAGTGAATTTTGACAGCCTTTTGCAAGTGCAAGTTAGACCATCATTATCAGAATGGGAGAGAAAAGTTGAGCAGAAGTGGCTGTGGCAGTGACGTGTGATGGATGATGCAGCATCACCAATATCTAAGCAATAGCTGCACCACTAAGTGACTTTTGCCTTTCCAGAGTGAACTAGCCTAAGCTGTTCCACACAGATTGCCACTGACCTGGTGGTTAGAAAATCCTTTTACAGAATTTCACTCCTGACTTACCTCTTTGTCAGTGAATTATGCCCATTTCAATTGAGTGCAATGCTCCTAATAACATGTCAATTAATTTTAAACTGCACTAATCTTCACTCTGCTATCAAGGCTTGGAAAACAGGCTTCATCCCTCTGGGGTTTTGGAAAAGGCATAATTTAAAGCACTCTGTAAGACTTTTGGTCTCCTTTTCTAATGCACAGAATTTAATTTTTGTAAGTGGTTAAAAAAAAAGCAGTTTTTCTAAATAGTTTGCTGAATCTTTAAAACAATGTTGCTGAAGTTTAATTCTGGACAATTATCTCTTTCTGTAGTGCTATGGAAGATTTTGCAATACAGTTGGTGTTTTTAAGTGATTTATTGTTTATTTTTACATATTGTGATGTTTGGGTCTTAGAGTTGTTTCAAGCAATTAAAGAGTAGGGAGGAAATGTAATGAAAACAAGCATAAAGGTGTTGCTGAACTGAATGTTTAAGCAGTGATCTGTATTGCCCTGGCCAGAGTGAAAAAATGTGTTGTAAATCATATGTTAGAGAAAAATGTAGAATAAAAACTTTATTCTATTTCTTTGCTCAAACTAAGACCCACTGAAAACAAACAGATCTGGAGGGATCAACTTGAGTTTTGTCTTGGAGAAAAATCTTGCTATTGAAGAGTCTTGCGTGGGAGAGGCAATCCAGCTTTGATCCATGTGCCAGGCTGTCTGCAGTTCAGTCCAGAAACCTGGAGCTGATAACTTTGCTGCTGTATTTTTTTGGCCAGCTCTGCTGTGTGTCACTGGTTGGGTTTGGGTCACTATATTTTGGTGGGGTCTGGGAATGTTTCCTGGATGCGTGCCCTGGGAATGCCTTCTGCCTGGAAGTACTGACAGGTGCTCCAGGAGCCCTGCCATAGCCCTGGGAACCCACTGTGCCAGTGGGCTTTTGGCAGGGCAGCCTGTGGATCCCGTGGGCAGCCAGAGCCAGGAGCAGTCGTGCAGCTGATCCACAGTTCAGCACAGCTGCACAAAATTCAAGTCTCAGCTCAGTTTAGGGTCCCTACCTATGCTTTTATCTCTTTTGGTAATTGGAAGCTGGTTACTTCTCCTGCGTTTTAAAGGCTTTGTCCCAGTAGTCATGAGAAAGCTGACTGAGTTGCATATTTTTACAGCAAAGTGAGTTAGCTGTAAGCCTTTGTCAGCACATCTTCCAAGGGTGGGTTTTCCAGCCTCCTCTGAAAGCCCTCTCTCAGGGATGTGAGCTCCCAGAGGTGGAAGGTCTGCAGCTGGGGGGGCACTTTTGGGTACAGCCTGGCTGCCTGTCCCCTGAGCTGCTGGGGCATTCTGGAAGGGCCGCAGTGCTGGCAGCGTGGGAACAAGAAGTGGAAGTCTCCTGAGCTTTGGGCAAGGATTTTGTAAGAGTTTGTGGGAGGAAACCTGAAGAACAGATCAATGCTGTTGTAGTCAGCGATGCTACTGCTGCTTGAGGCCAAAAGAGCTTGGCAAAATCTGATTGCTGCCTCTGCCTATGGCTTTTTAGTTTTTCACACTAGCTCGTTATTTGGGTAATATCCTGTGTATTAGAACTCAAACAGCAGAAACTCATGCTGAAACTTCAAAAGATTTTGGATTTCCTCACAGGCCTTGTACTGCAGTGATGCAAGTCGTCACTAAAATGTAGAAAGCGAAACATTGAATGCTTTTCTGTAATCTTTCTGGACGACATTAAGTGTCCTCTGTGTTTGATCTTTTGTCATCTACAACCTGCACAAATTTATCCTGCGCAATTAAACCATGGCCCATGTGGCTCAGCATCCAAATGTTCTTGTCCCTGTGTAGCAGGGAATTGAGTGAGGTGCCTTGTGTATGACCAGAGATGAAGAATTTATTTAGGTCTGGCTTGTGACTGGGTGCATCAGGACTGCAGTGGTGGCTGGAGGAGCTGTGTCCCATCAACAAGTAGGAGCATGTTTGCTAAGTAGAAAAGGCTGCTCACCTTCCAAGGGTAGTAGAGAAATGTTTCTGCCTGGATATGAAAAGATAGTGGCAATTGTCATGAGGTTTGCTGTCGGCCATTCTTGGTATGCTTTCAGCTGTGAGAACGCCTACAAATGGAACAGATCGTAAACTTATCCTGGCATAGCATCTGAGAGTGAAACTCCTGAAGCATTTCCTTGTAGTTACAAAGAAATGTGGAAATAATAAGGCAGCTGTTGCAGAGGCAGCAGGAGCACACTGCAGTTTGGTCTGTAGGCAGTCCTCTAGACCTCTCAGTGGTGACTTTAAACAGCTTTGTTTTCTGGGGTTCACTTCTAGCAACGCAGTTACTTGGACAGAATGGGAAAATAAAGATTTGACTGTAAAAGCACATATTTTGGGTAGCCTTGGCTTGAGTGTAACAGGGGAACTGTTGAAAGAAATTTCTGATAACAGTTAATTTTTATACTTTTACAAAAAAGATTACAAGCCTTTCTGCCCGTTTTCCTCATTGTACTTGACTTCAGCATTTATCTAGCAGTAATTTCCATTGCTTTTCCTTAGATGCTAAAAGGGTCTCTGAATTTGAGAAGATGTTTTGATTGTTCATAACGCACTATGGTGTGACCACAGGAGATGTTATCTCCTTAATGCTAAGCATTTTCAGCCTTTTTCAGGATACTCTTTGCACCTTAGGTGAATTTGGCAAGCCTCTTTATGGGTGGTGGGGCAATGATTTCACAGACTGTTACTTATACTGAAGCTTTTTGTGATGATGTTTTAACATGAGAACAAAATTGAGTTGTATTGCAGAGCTTCATAAATTACTCATTTATTGAAGAGTAAGTTGCAACAAAGAGTTGATGTTTGCTTCTTCAAAGGGTAAATTAAATCCTGTCTAGCAACACCTTGTGGAATTTTCTGTAATACACATTTGTTTTGTATGAGTAATACCCAAACTGAATTTTTACTCCTACAAGAAATAAGGCATCAACTCAACCAATGAGGATTTATTTTTCTCTTCAGAAAAATGTGTATTTTCTCAGTCTGTGGTACAGTGTTAAGAGACTGAAATTTAACAAAGGTAGGATAAGGCTTCTCTGTGTGAATGACAAACTGCAAGATTCAGTTTTATGCTTTTGTGCAGACTTGGAGAGTCCAGCATTTAAAATGTCTTCAAGTTCCATTATAAAATGTCAGTGTCTTCTGGGTTTTTTTTAAAAGAAAACCCTCATGGTCGGTTTTTAATTCCATATCTGAACTGCAGCAATGGAGAGGCAATTTTTCCTTTTGTAAAAAAAGGCTTGGACAGACTGCAGAAACCTTTCCTTCAAAGGTTTGACTTTAAGGCTGAGTTTCAAGTTACATTTAATTTCAGTTTTGCATGTGTATATACAAGCATTTTCAATAGCTTTTAAAAAACATGCATTTTGAAATACATTAGACTTATAATAAACTCAAGCTTATAAATGAGTGCCATATTTTTAAGTCAGTGAAAATGTACACTCAGGGTCAAAATATGCTAATAGATATGCTGCTTGTGTAAAGTATTACTTGAAATAATGAACAACTTTGTTGCTGAAGTAGTTTAAAATGTGCAAATCACAAAGATTTTGCATGGTAAAAGTTGTGTTGTCCTTTAATTTTCCCATGATCATCCTGTATTTTCATTCCCACAGGATACTGGTTCAGCTCCTGTGCAAAACATGGCATTTCCACTTGAGCTAAAAAGCAGCTCCCCATTCACTCTCACTAGCAGTAAGATTTAGATACTATTTTTGTTCAACCTCTAGAAAATGAAAGTTTTAGGAACAGATGGATATTTTGGTTGGCCTGGTTCCAGCCCTGGCCAAATTTCAGTGTGGATAGTTACATCCTGCCTCCATCAGGCTCTTGCAATGTTAGATGCTTGTGGGTAAGGGGAGTTCAGGATAATGTCTCTGCTGAGTGGGCAAGAATTGGAGAGTCTGGGTTCTATTCTGTCATGTCCTGGACCTTCTCTGTGTTATGTCCCTAGATATGCTCTTGAAAGAGACAAGGTGAGCAGGAAAATGAACAGAAAACCTGGGATGACTAGTGCCTTTACCATATTTGCAATTTATAAAACATACAGTGTTAACCATCTGTAGGATGAGCTTTATGGAACTCATGTCTAAGAGAATTACACGTTCTTGGCAGGGACTTGCATCAGAAGAAATTTGGATAACCCTTGTGGAAATTTTCTGCAATTTACTTGTTTGGATGGGGCAGTGTGACAGCTCTGTGCTTGCCATTTTACTTGCTCTTACTCCCTTGTTTCCACAGTTGAGATTTGAAAAGCAGATAAAGCATCTATAACTCATTTCTGTGCACTTTTCAAATTTCTGTGGGTTTTCAGGTTTTAACAGTGATTTTTGGAAAGGCTGTGCATGCA
Source organism: Drymodes brunneopygia (assembly GCA_013400955.1). Lineage (NCBI taxonomy): Eukaryota > Metazoa > Chordata > Aves > Passeriformes > Petroicidae > Drymodes > Drymodes brunneopygia. The sequence goes on along the minus strand of VZTZ01023974.1, from coordinate 246,676 downwards.
GCTTTTCAGAGAGTGACCTGCTGAGTATTTGTGTTGCCATATCCAGATGCAAACTGATTATCTACAAAGAATTTGAAGCAGTTCAGTGAATAATTTGATTTATACTTATATAAAAAATCGGTACTGATGGTTGGCATCTTTATGCCAAGTTCTTAAAGCTGGAGTAACCTATTTTCACACTTTTTATTTTTGTGTTACAAGTATTACTAAAATCTAACTTATACTCCTACACACATTTATTGGCATGTGCTGTGTTGTATTTGTTAATACAAATTTGATACAGATGGTGAATATGAAACACAGAGCAACTTTAGATTCATGAATGCTGTTCTTGGAGCATTCATTTTCTAAATGGTGATTTAAAAAAAGGCAAGGAGGTTTTGGAAATAATTTGCTTCATCTCTTTCACCCCTGTAGACTTTTCACATACTCGAAGAGGCATGTGTTTGCGGAAGGTGGTGCTAGGTTTTCCTGTCAAAGACAGAATGAAATATCAGCAAATGTGTGTAACAACCTCTGACCTAATGCTGTAGGCACTGTTATCACAAAAATAATTTACTTGGTGTGGTGATTGTCAGATATTTCTCAGGAATGGGGCTCCTTAAACTCCCTTATGAGACTGATATGAGATGAAAGTGTCCAGCTTTTCCACATCACATGCAGGTAGGTGATGGAGTAGCCTTTGTAGATTGTTGGGCATGGGCGATGGCATTTCTTTCAGGTGTATTTCAGTGGTTATAAATATTAGCATGCATCAGCAGCCTTTATTCCCTGGCATACCTTTTCTTGCCAACTCTCCTTAATAATTGAAATCTTTTGATTATCAGTGCTGACTCACATGTCCTCATAGCTGCATAATTCAGATCAATATTTTTGTGACTCGTGGTATGCTGGCATTACCAGTCTTCCCACTTGAAGAGAAGTACTGCATGATTCACATACTTGGGTTTCCTTAGGCATCCACAGCTCACTGTTACACAAGAGAGAGGACTGGACAGACCTTTGCACTGACCAAGTGTGACTGCCCTGCTCCTGCCCTGCTCCTGCTCACAGGCTCTTTACAGATGGAAACCATTTGTGTTACAGGTTGGGGTTATTTTTAACCTCTGCTAAGGAATCAGCATTTCCCAGTACCTGAAGTGGTTCTGCTGTTAAGCTTCATTGTCAGACTTAGAGTTGTTTGAACATGGTTTTATGTTGGTTTCATGCAGTTCTGTCAGTGGTCAGTGGCTGTGCTTGCATGTGGCACAGTGGGCACTGAATCCTGAGTCTTGTAGTTCTCAGTGTTGGTGTAAAATGTTCTCCTTGGAGCTGATGGAAAAATGTTTCCCTGTTGCTAAAGTGAAGTGCTTTCCCCCCAGAAATGCAAAGGTGCAATGGAGAACCGGTGCAGGCAGCTGTGAATGGTCCTGGGTCATGCCAGGAGGAGGGAGTTTAGGGAAACCCTGATGGTGCTGTCAGCAAGTTTTTGCCTAACTCAGGGAGTTGCTCTCTGCTGCTTTTAGCACTGTGTTTGTTATGTGAAGTTGTGAAGCTTTGGCAGTTTATCTGTTGCTTGCCTTGCAATTTAAAATTATGGTGTTCTTAAATGTAAAGTGATGATCATGCAGAGCTTAAACCCTGAGAACATATTATAGTTAGGTCTTTAAAAATATGCTATGTACGTGTTGTCTTCTGTGCCATAAACTAAGCTGTTTTAAATTTTGTTTTAGACATTGGAACCCTGCTTGTTCAAAATAGCTCAATTTTTAGTAAGCATTTCAGATGATGTTTAAAAAAGTCTAAAATAGATAAAACATCTGTTTTTAAAAGACAAGATGAGAGAATGAAATAAATAGCTACAGAAATACCACTGATATGAAGGAACAGAGGTAAAGAACTTAATACATAGCAGAGCGTCTTCCTATGTACCTCTGGGTATGTAAGGCCCCAGCATATTCCTCCTGCCCTCCCAGTCAGTAATCCTTGATGTGTTGTTTCTTACTTTGCTTTAAATATTGAAGAAATAGATATGGAGCCCTGGGGTCCAAGCAGTTTTACAAATGTCTGAACAATGATCTCTTGAGAGAGAAATACCTGTTTAAGAATGTAGCAAGACTTGTCTGTAACAAGCAGATCAAAGAGCCTGTAAACACAAATTTAAAAAAAAAAAAAAAAGAAAGGGTAAAGTGGGTCAGATGCATGACACAATTTTGAGATAAGCTGTTGATAAGCCACTGCTGCAAATATTTGTCTTTGAAACTATTATAAGCAGCTGGTTGACCCAGAAGGGAGCCTGAGGTCACTCTGTGGTTGAGGTCTGAGCAGTGGCATCAGAGTTGGTTCTCCTCAGGAGAGCGCTGGGCGAGGCATGCATTGGGTAATGGCAGAAGCTTTCAAAATTTCAAACCTTCTCTAAAATTCAGAGGCAGTTGATAAAGTGGAAAATGTTTCTACCTCATTATAGATCGAGCAAGGATGAGTAAAATAGCTGTGCATTATGGGGTTGGGCTGAGATGGAAAGTGTAGTGAGACAACTTCCTTTAACACAGGAGCCAGTGATGGTCATCTTTTTTTTTCTCTCTGGATGAGGTGACTGCATCCAGCTCACACATGCTCTCTCAGGATCCCACAGCCCGCATGGAGCTGTGAGTGCCTTTGAGCTGGGTTTGCCCACCAATGACAAGCAGTGACTATCTATGTGGCAAAAACTGTGTGCTAGCCTGATACAGAGGATGCTACAGCAGTGTAAATGGCCAAAAGAAAAAGCAAAATCCCAGGTCTACCTTTGCCTTACAGCTGAAAACCTTTCCCTCGAGGCTGCAGAATGATCATTTCAGCCTGTCCATAGGATTAGGGGTATCATTATTTCTGATTATACTCCTTTTTCTACTTATGGAAAACAAACTTCAGCTCTCAGCTCCTATTCAGTTTCTGAAGTTTAGTTCTTGCAATCTAAATTAGACCTGCCCAGTGTGTTTGCGAGGTCAGTGCTCTTGGAGACTGCAGTGGAAACTTGTTTGGAGAGAAGTGGGGAGAGCTGGAACAATGTCAGATTGTGCTGGGAAAAGCTGCTTCATGTGGGATGTCTTCAAGGAGCAATAATGAAAATAACATTTGTTGTCAGCCAATAGAGCAGAGCAGTGAGTGGATAAAAAAATATAAAAATCTGCTGTGTGTTCCAGCACCTGAAGATGTAGAACTTTTCTATTTGAAGTTTGCATGGAACACAGTAGTTTAAAACAGCCACTCTTCCCTACAGTTCATAGCTACATTTCAAATGTTAATGTTTATGAATTGGAGATTTGTTTTTTAATACAGATTAAGAATATATATGTTTTTACAACCATAGGAAAACTTCTGACCTGTCAGAAGGTGTGCAGGCTTATAGATCTTGCACTTTCTCCCCTTCTCATGGATGCTTGGTAGGGACTGTGGTGTGATTCCTCTACAGAACAGGTGTGTTAAGGCTACCTGCTGAAAACCCACTGTCCACTCAGCATAGTGTTCTTGCCTCACAAACCACTGAACAGGGCAATTTTCCATGACTGGAATACTGCTGCAGGCCACCTGATCAGGAGAAGGAGTCAATGAGGCCTTCTACTGACAGCTGCAAGTACCCTCATGATCACAAGCCTTCCCCACCTTCTTCAACCACTCTCATATCTTCTGGAAAGACAGCACAGCTGGGCACACAGGCCAGGAGAGCCCTGCAGAGCACTGGTGATCAGTGTTTGATACAGGCAGTGGAGGAGCCAGCATGGAGAGGTGTGGTGCTAGACCTTGTACTAACAAACAAAGGACTGGTTTGGGGGCAGCCTTGGCTGCGGTGACCATGACAAGAACCTGTGTGAAGGAAAACAGGGCAAAAAGTAGCCCAGCCCTGGATTTCAGGAGGGCTAACTTTGGCCTCTTCAAGGATCTGTTTGGAGGAATCCCATGGATTAGGGCTCTGGAAGGTTCAAGCATCACTGCTCCAAAGATGACCAGGGGACTGGAGCTTCTCTTAGGAGGGAACTGGGGGACCTGGACCTGTTTAGCCTGAAGAAGATGGAGAGGGGGTTTTATCAATGTATGTGGTATCTGGAAGGGAGGTGTCAAGAGGATGGAGTCAGACTTCTTGGTGGTGCCTAGTAACAGGACAAGGAGCAACAGGCACAAAGGAAAACACAGGAAGTTCCATCTGAATATGAGGAAAGCTTCTGTACTTTGAGAATGGCAGAGAACTGGAACATCTCCTTCTCTGGACATATTTGAAACCTACCTGGGTGCAATCCTGTACAACCAGTTCCAGGTGATCCTGATCTCCTGAGCAAGGAGATTGGACTCAAGGATCTCTAGAGGTCACTTCCAGCCCCAGCCATTCTGTGATTCTGTGTGATTTTGGACTAATTCTGTTTATCATCCTGAGGTTAGATTTGACAAGCAACATCCGTAACCCAGCACCGTGAAAAATTATTTCCAATACATTCTTCATTACACTTTTCCTCTGTATTTTGCTGTCACTGGAGGATTACAGTTTTTTGCTGGAGAATTAAAAGAAAAATTGTAATATAAATTGAGAGCCAACGGTTCTGCATTAAAATGCCTTGAAGGATTAAGGCATGCAAGTTGTTTTGTTTTGTATGTGTGTCTGTTTAGCAGTGCATAAGTAGAAAATACCATTTCTTCCCTTGCTGACTTGCTGAAAAGCATGCGGCCCAAACTGACAACAGTTTTAAGGATTTAAATAAAAAATTATCATATCACATTCATGTGCAGTACCTTTAATTTGGATGGATCTTGGAGGCTCCTAATAGTGTATCACATACACTAGCTTAATTTCAGAATTGCATATCACTAAGTGCAATCTGCCCATCAAAAAGCTATGTGCACTGACCCTGTGAAAGGTAAAACCAGGAAACAAAAAAATAATGCAGTGTTCAGTTTAAGCTGCTGTGGAAATTTGAGCAGGCAGCATGTTCTGAGGATTTACTTTTGGATAAAGGCTAATCTGCCATCAACCTCTGTGCTTGCTGGAGAGAGGGGCTGCTGTTGGCACCTCTAAGCAGGGTCCTGATGCAGATGGTGTGAAATGCTGGCTAGAAGCAACCCAAGACCCTCTCCTTTAACTGGACAAGGAACCTGATGAAAGTAAATGCCTGTACCTGCAATTAATCTATATAAATACCCACAATTAATTGTGCAATAAATTTGACTACTCTGTCAGCTTCCATCTTTTGCTCTGGACCATTAACAAAGAATTCAGAGTCTGGTTGCACAAGTAACAGAGAAGCTTATGTCTACAAAATTTATTTCGATTGTTATCATCTGAAAGCAAAATTACAGAGAGGCAGTTTCTGGTTGGTTGGCTGTAAGTGTGCTTTAGAAACATCGCTGTATTTTTGAGGGATGGGATGTCCTTGATAAAAAATTTTAGTCTGCTTTTTCAGAATAAAATATTCATGTTTCCATATGAGGAGCAAGCAGAACATTTACAGCATTCAACAACCTTAATATTTCAAAGTATAGAAAATATATGGAGAATTAACTCTTCAGGAAGATAGTAGCATCTCTGTGACAAAGTCCCAGCTGCTCAGTATTGCCTTTTTCCAGCAGCCAGTGAGAGGAAACACATCATGGTAACACTGTTGTTCCATTTCAGCAAGCACAGGCAGGGCAGGAAAAGAGCCCAAGAGGAGAAAAGTCCCTGTAGAGATTTGTGTGCCATCTCTGCCTCGCAGCAGGAGCCATCCCAGGCACTGCCCATGGGTCAGACCAGAACTGTGAACCCAGACTGAATTTCAGCATGGTTGTGCCCCTTCTCCATCTGCTTCTCCCCAGGCTGTTGGGTAAGCTGGTGGCTACTCACATATGTGCCACAGCAGTGTTGTCCCCAGAGCTGCCAGAGCCTGGCATGCCTGGAAGGTTGTGCCCAGTGGAAAATAAAAGCAAGGCCAGTGATAGAGGGAAGGGCAGAATAAAAAGGGCCACAGTAACAAAGAAAAAAGTAGAAGAAAGAGACTGACAAATGCTGCTGGTTAATTGAAGCTGTCCTTATACAGAGACTCAATCTCCCTTTTCATCAAGCAGTAAGAGAAAAAAAACTATTTGATGTGTCTTGTGACCAGGTCTGAAATTTGTAGGAAGAGAAAGTAGCCAGAGCTCATGCAATCAATGCAGAGAAGAAAGGATTTGCTTGAAAACAGTTGTCTTTAATTAGTAAGAATTACCATTCTAAAACATTTGATTTTTTTCAGTAATTGTTTGACCTGACATTTTGCCACTGTGTATATATGTGTATATATACATATAAAAATAAATCAGAGAAAATAGACTATTCAGTTGTGCTATTTGCTTATATGCAACTTAATACTTTTCTGTCATGCTGTTGTAGCTTGGGAGCCAATCCACAGACATGGCTTTCCAGAAGCAGCACTTGCCCATGGAGGACTGTCACAGAGGCTACACCTCACCAGTCAGGAGACATTGCTAATCTAGGTGTATTTTCAGGAAAAACATTTGAGATTTCCCTTTATGTCTGGGGCAAATGGGGTTTTGTTCTAACCCCAATGCCTGTCTGAGGTTTGTTTGTGAACATCTGGGACCTCCAGGCACAGAATTGGCGCCTGTGCTTAAAACCCTGCTGATATCTGTTGTTTGTTTAGGTGTTGTCTGAGTGTGTGAACATGGTGCTCTTTGCTTCATGAAAGTGGCAGAGTGAAGCAAATAATGAGGTATAAATAGAAGTTAAACTTCAGTGCTGAGACCATGTTAATTTTTTACACAAAAAATTAAGTGTTTGCTCGAGTGGTGTGCTGGAGTCTTTTGTTGTGATTATGTTCCAGTTACAGTAATTATCTGAACTGTTGTTGTTAGGGCTAACATTAAGTACAATTTTCTAAAGAAATCACAGCTTCTCTGGTGGAAACGTTTTACTGGACAGGGTACTTCAGAACTTGTCATTTCCCCTGCTGTTAAAATCCCATACCTTGTTTTAGGATAGCAGTGTTAACCAGCAGTGCTTCTGAAAAGCATAACAACTACCAACCTGTCTCTGGTGTACTAATGTTCTGAGTTGAAACAAATATGTGTAGTAGAAAACTTCAAAAACAACAGGCATTTTGTTGTTTTAAAGAGTTTTTTCTTTGTTTACGTGGAGATGTTGACATCTCCTGGAAGAGTGAAAGGCATTTAACCGACAATGTGTCTCTTCTCTCTTAGATTACAGAAATTTGTGGAGCCAAGCGTGTGGGTTATTTTGGTCCTGCTCAATTTTATATTGCTTTGAAGTTAATTGCAGCAGCTCAGTCAGGGTTCCCAGTACGGATTGAGAGCATTAAGAATGGTAAGTAGCAAATTTTGCTTGCAGTGCTATGCACTTGTTTCTCACTTTCTTTAATGCCTGTCAGCTCTCCATGGTGGCAAACTCTTTCTTCTTATGTTTCTATGAGCAATTTTAAGGAGCAGAAAAAGAGTGGAAGGTAATGTTACATGCTCTAAGTGAGTGGTGGAAAATTGCAGTGAATTACAGATATGGCAGATGTGAGATGATATCCTCCTCTGGAAAAGGCATTAAAAAGGAGCAGCAGGAATGACAGATGATCAGTGTGGGAGATGCATTTCTCTCTCACCTTCAGCCGCTAATCTTGACAGCTGTCCAGAGTGAGAGCTGATGGCTGCTTTGGGTGGAGGCACGTTGTGGGGGACATGGGCAGGTCGACATGGGCAGGTCAAGGAGTCCCTCTGTGCAGGGCAGATTGTAACACTCATCTGCTTTAGCAAATAATCCTGCTGAAATAAATGGGTAGTGGAGATAAAATCATAGAGCTTACTGTGAATAGATATGAACATGTATAGTAGATATATTTTATAACAGCTTTCTTCTTCCCAATGAATTGACAGTAATATTAAATGTACCATTTTTGGTGGAGAAGAAAGCTTCTTGAAAGAGTCTTATCTAACTCAAGTGATGAAGAGAGAAAGCAGGGACCTGTGAAGCCTTGATAGCAACTTGGAAAGAACTCAGTGTTCTTGCCTCAGTGATGCACACTCTGCCTCAGCAGGGCTCGGGCTTCAAAACACAGGGCTTTTTGCTTGAGCTTGAGCAGGTTTGAACCCTTGGCTGCCATATCCCAGGTGGGCGTTCAAGCCATGCCCTGAGGCTGTGCTTGCACCATCCCACTGGAGGAGCAGTGCAGCCAGATCAGAGAGAAGGCTGGAAAGGCAGGACCTACCCACAACCCTGCAATCAGGTCACTGCTCCCAGCACAGCTGCTGCTCTGCTGTCCCTGGCAAGGGCAATGAAATGTCAAATTCATATGCCTTGCAAGGCACAGGGAGGGGGTTCCCAGGTGTGCCCCATCCCAGGGAGGGAAGGCCAGAATGGCAAGCACACGCTGACCTCTGTGAGCTGAGCTCCTGCAGTGCAGAGCTCCTGACCAAGTGGAGGGGATCAGATGCAGCTGGCACAGTTTAGCTCAGTGCCTTGCTGGAACAGGAGTTTGAACCAAGGGTGAAGAGGAGTGGCCTAGATTTGTCTGTCAGTTTTCCTTACAGACAGCTTGTGCACTCTATTTTGCATTGCTGTCCTTTTTAAAGATGTTAATTAAAAAGAAAAAAGAAAACCAAAAAACCCTCAACAAACTAAGTTAGAAACCTGAATTGAGATTTACTCTGAATGTTTTACAAGTCCAGCGTATGCAAATAATCCACAAATTTGAGTGAAAACAGGTCATTAGAGTCCTTTATTGTTATCCTGCTTACTTATTGTTTCAGTAAGATTTCAATAAAATTTCTTCCACTGCTAATTACATTTTCTCTAGAAAATATATGAGTGCATTTAAAGTGAAGTGAGTAACGTGTTTTAAACTCCAATTGATTTATTTTTTCCGTGGTTGTAGGTGTAAAAGATTACAGAGGTGATGGATGAATGGCTTTGCTTGATGTTGAGCATTTTAATTGTATTGATCTTTTAGGGTGACTGTGCACAAAAGTAAATGGTGTTTCTGCAAAATAATTGGGAATTGTCTTAAAGAGTGACAAAGTGTCAGTCTCTTGCTCTACAGCAGATGCAATATGGGACCTTTTGACACAGCTGTCTCCCTAGGCCTTGGTGTGGTCTCTGAACCCTACCATTTTTGATTTGTTCCTTTTATGATGGCAGCACTGAGGGTACTGTGATCCTGACTGATTAATTCATCTGTCCCACAGTTTCTGTGGGAAACTATTCTTTTCATTATAGGCAAGGTTTTGAAGGCAGGAAATGAGTTTGCCGCTTGCTTTAATAACATGCACAAGGCTTTTTTCTTCCTCTTTGCATGAAGAGATTATATATTAAACTACTGAATGCAGCTTTTTGTAGCATTCACATTTTTATTAAGACTTAAAATAATCAAAGGAGTCCCACACTTTAAAATGTTGCAAAATATAACTAGCGGTCTTTTATAGATAAACTTTTCATTGGTTTTACAAGACAATACTGCTTAAAGTGCTTCTTATGTTCTGCAGTCTCAACTGAATTTTTCTCTCTCTTAATAAAGAATTGCCTCTGCCACGATTTATGGCGTTGAAAAATGACACTGAAGTACGTTATGGGACTCCAGCAGAATTCCATGGAGTTAAATTTCAGGTTCCACATGCAACTTTGGAAAAAAATTCCTACAAAAGAACAGATGAAGGGGACAAACAGGTAACAGGCTTGTCTCCTTCAGGCCAACATGTCATTATGCATCCTCCTTTTGGGTTCAGTCCTGTAAATGATTACACTCACAGGGGCTTACTCAATTTTCCAATACTAGACAGGAGACGAACTCCTGATGTGCAAATAATCCCCATCATGCCTGTGTTCTGGTTTTGATGCGTCCCAGTTGCTTCCCTGAAGAAAATTCTCTATATGAGCTGGTATAAAGCTGTCAGCCCTGTAATATTCTGTGTAAATTCTTTCAGTATTTTCCTCCTACCTAATCCGGCACTGTTTCTTGGAAGGAAGCGGGAAAAGCAACGAATAGAAATCTGTCTGTGAAACAGAACAGGAAAGTGAGTGATTTCCCATGGCCAGTATGGTAATGGACTAATGGTCCTTAGTCACTCTAGAAATACTCAGTTGGAGGTGTTGAACCATGAGGCACTATTTTTGGGTGGGGTGAGGCCCCCAAGTCTTCTTTCATTTTTATCTCCTTATGGAATAGTCCAGAAGAAATCTGCTTTTCTTTTGTCCTGAGTGAAACATTGTTCCAGCATCTGTTGTTCTGGGCTGCCAGTTTAATAAAGCATCCAAGGGACATTCGTATTTCCTGTATTTTGGAGAGTAGAGAGCACTTGTTCAGATACAAGAAGTTTCACAGTGCTGCATAATTTTCATGAAGACTGATTTGCATCATTTCCCTCAGGCTTGACACCTTCTCCCTGGTACTGTATCAGGTCATGTTGTAAGTGCCTGGTGGAAGCACTTTTATCTTCCCAGAACATGTGCCCACGTTTATCACACGGTGCGTTGGCGTCACTAACGGCATTCCCAGCCCGAGGTCAGCCAGCAGGATTGAGCTGATGACAAGATACACAGGTGGAATAACAGGATGAGGAAGAAGAGCATGTCTGCCTGTCCTCTGTGTACTGACACTGAAGCAGAACACTGCCCTCAAACCCTTGGCTCCATCTGGGTTTTCTGTGTTGTGTTATATTTTCCTTTTTATTCAGTAAAACCTTTCAGGCTTACATCCTTTTCTCAAGCAATCTCAGTAAGTCAAAGGAAAGAGAAAGCTTTAGGATAGTTACCCAGTGATACCTACAGATCCACAGTGTTTAAAATACTGATTCAGAGATGTATTTTAATTTTTTGTACTTTTTTTTAAATATGAAAAATGATCTCCCACAAAGAATGCACTCACACTATGTAAATTCAAAGCTATCCACTCACATTGAGCCTTCTACATGTACTGCTTCAGGCATCTTTGGAAGTAAAATATATGGAGCTGATCTTTGTAAAGCTTTGTTATAGCACTGCCATGCTTTATCCCTCGAAGACTCAATACCAAATCCTGTCTTGTCTTTTTTAAGCCTTTTCTTGGAAATAAAGGGTCTGAGGATGCTACAGTGTTTGTTTCTTGTTTGTCCATCATTATTGTAGGCACTTGGACTACTTTGCAGCATTACTTGGTTGTTTCTTACAATTTTTGTGTCAGAATTGTGTTTTATATTGGTGTGTTTTTGAAATAGGAATCCAAGTCTCCTCCGATGTCTCCAATTTGCTCACCTCCTGCTTCTCCATCTACTTACCAGAGAATACCCCTAAGTTATGGATATGGTAAAGCAAGAAGTGGGCTGGAGCAGCAACATGCAGGTAGGATAAATCAGCAATGCACATTGTATTAAAATATTTTTTCTTTTTTTTTTTTTGTCCCTTATCAGAAGTATCCAAATTCTAAATGCTACTGACAATCAGCCTAATGATTTTAAAATCCAATTAGACTCGTGTTTTGGAAAATTATTTGATCAATTTATTTTGACTGTTCAATCCTGTCTTCCTATTCACTTTCTATTAAATTAGATTTATGTGTGACTGCTCACAAATGCTAATACCTAATCTCTGACAAGACTCTTCAATATACCCCTGTGGCAGAGAGCCTGCAAGTATTGTCAGAGTGCATGAAGGTTTTGGTTTCATTTGAGAGGAAGAAGAGCCTGCTCCCGTTTTCAGTGGCCGCATATTAATTTTCAGATTGAAAGTGAACCTTCCTTTGCAGGAAAGGATAATATTATCTCTGGTTTTGTAGCAGAAATAATAATAGGAGGAGAGTATAAAAGCAGTCCCACAGTGTAACTTAGGCAATTCAGACAAAAACAAGGCACTGCATAGACGTTATGTCCTTCACTTTGATGCCATTAGAGTAGGTGGCAAAACATTCAGATTTTAATAAGAGGCTAATGGGGCAGAAGCCAGTTTAACTGTGGCTTTACAGGTTCCTGTTAATAGTAAAGCACCTGTGCTCTTGTAATTGCAACATGTGGTGACCAAGTTGGTGGCAATAGGAGGCATTGGTGCATACCATCATCCCTCCTGCTTTACATTAGTGTGTTTGCAGTGAGTGAAGAGTGAAGCCTGCTAGTCCTTCACCTTTTGTCCTTATTTACTAATGAGTGTAAAAAGAGCTATTCAACGTGTTGAAACTCAGTACAGCTGTGATAAGAATGTATTTGACACTCTAAAGTGGCCTCCACCTGAAAATTGTACCAGTACTGAGTCACAGGCATTCCCCTGCTGCTTAGGTAAACTGCAGCTTGTTCAGAGGCGGGATTAATTCTGAAAGAAGCACACTAGTGCTGTTGTTTCCTGGTACAATGGATGTTCTGCCCCAGTGAAGAAGACACGTGGCAGAGAGCCCATGCTGTGGAGAGCTGGGCAGGGGGTGTCTGTCAGGCTGACCGTGTACCTGTCGAGTGCTCTGCTGTTTTCTGGGGCTCTGTCCCAGATCTGTCAGTGCTAGGAGGGAGTATTTTGGGTGTTGGGGGTTTTTTTCCTTCTGAATTTGGTTGCAAATGTAACTTCTGTGAAATTTCTCATGGACTCTGCAGCTATGCAAAGTGATCAGGGGCAGCAGCATCCAGTCCAGCTGTCAACTTCTTCCAAAATTGATTATTTAACTGCTCAAATTTCCAAGGTAATAAAATCTTAGAGATGTAGAACAATGGTTATTTTTGAGAAAGGGTTTTTGCTATTTTCCAGAAAAGAAATCTCTCCTATTTTAATCCCACTGGGGATATTTCAGCCAAATGTGTTCTCAATGGCAGTGAGCAGTTTATGAGATTTTATGGCCCATGCTGTACCAAATGCCAGGCCTAACACAATACCTGCTGGTTCTTCCTGGCCTTTAAGACCCTTCCAGTTTCCTGAAGAGCTCTCCAAAGGGCAGGTGTGTGTAGTGCATGTGGAGGAGGTGCTGTGCCCCTGCCCTGGGCTGGCTGAGCTGGGCTGTACTGCAGATCTGACCCTGAAGCTGGACAGGGTGTCTTCAAGGGCAGCCCTTTGCACTGCAACCATGACTATGTACATTTTTCTTTATAGTTTTGGAAGTTTTTCATGCTAGCAAGCACACAGCAATGTGGCTTCATGCTTAAATCTGCCCACTGAGAGCATCTAAATGTTTTCCACCTTCCACCTTCCTTCCCTTTTTTTTTAAAATCTAAAATTGGCAGTTACTTGTACAGGTATAAAAATAGATACTAGTAAGATTGGGATAAGACCCCTTAGGAAAACAAGGGGGCTAAGGACTTCATTTTTAAGGTCTTCCTGATCTCAAAATTTTTAAGATTTCTTTGTCTCCTTTCTCATCGTGAGTCTTTAAGGCTCTGACTATCTAATGCAGACTTTGTAATGGTAAATTTTAAATAGACTGGCAGCAGTTCTCAGCTCTGTAAGGGTTTGCAAGTGAGTTGCCTTTTTGTTTGCATACTTGCCCTGTTTTTAAAACATTGTTCCTAAATGTGCTGTTGTGTCACTGCTTACTGTATTTGCTGCAGTGGAGCCTAAGTGACTTACTTTAGCAAAAGAAGAAGAAATTGTTACTTTTCTTCACTAACTTTACTCCAAATAGTACAAAGTGGTGAGTCGTATTTTGATTTTCAACAGAAATTAGGGAAGGGAGAGGAAGAGTATATGGAGAAGTAATGGATTGCTATTTCCTAGCATTGTCAAAGCATTTTTTTGCAGCTCAGTTATTTCTTCTTATTTAAAATACATCTTGTGCTATATGTGGCTAAAAGTATAGAAAATGTATAAATGCATGGACCGGCTATATAAATGTATATTTTAACATGATGAACTGTGATTTCTGTTACCTAGTAGTATATAACTGACAGTGTCTCAGTAATGTCTGAAGAATGATGCAATGGGAAAGGCAAGTATGTGGCTGTATTTTTGTTGCATAAGACAAAATGGACTTTGATACTGTTATACCAGGTTCACTTGGTAGGTGCTGGACTTTGCTGCTCTGATACAATGTTCACAAGCCACATTCATGATCTTGTGGTATTTAATTGTTTCCTTTAACCTAGCAGTATTTTGTTATTATCCTGTAATTTATATATTTAATTTTAAATGTCTAATGTAGCTCCCTATGAGGTCAGACACTCTACTCACCAGCAAGATGGACCATCATCAGGGAATTATGGAGCCAAATCTGCACTCACCTGTTCAACTCCTAACAAGGTAAGGAATTGCATATTTTTCTTTAGTAGTACTAATAACAATACAATAGAGGAAAATTAAAAAAGGCAGAAAATTCTCACTTTGAAAGTGAAAAGTGTTATCCATGGTGTTTTTAGACTAGAGACTGAAGTGTGCTTTTTTGATATATGAGGAAAAAAAAGCTGATGAGATTGAAAAATTACAATAAGTAATCAAATTAATTAAATCACTAAAGGTAAGTTGACGTAAAACATTTTCATTTAAAGTAAATGAGATTTCACAGGGATTCCTTCTCGATTTAGGTTGCTATCTGTAACACATACACATTATTTATGGCTAACATTCTGCATATTTTGGTTTTTCGCCTCAGTTGGTTAAATAGCATCTTAACAAAATAAATTAATTTCTCGGCATTTGTTTGTTTTTATGAAAATGGTTCTTATATTCTCCTGCTGGTTGCAAAAGCAGATCTTTCCTGTGTTCCAGTATGCCTGCTGTGCATTTATTTTGCAAACAAGTAGTTTGCCCTAAGGAAGGGCAGAGCTCTCTTAAGTGAGAGATTTTCCTAAATATGTAAGAGTCAGAGACTCTTCCTGAGTGCTTAGCACCTCACACCCACAATAAAATGTCACCTGAGCCTCCAAAAGAGACCTACAGGTAGTGTCACCTAATTTGTGCTAACTTGAAATGAAATTGGGTGCATTTGTGTAGCATTTTGAAATGAAAATTAATTTACAGCTTTATGATGTTGCCTGTTTCAGGAATCTTTTGATGTGTTTCAGAACTGGTGTTTTGCATTTGATTCTTGGGAAATAGACAGGTATGTCAGAGAAAGGGTTTCACAGCTGATTGTTGTCCATTCTTGCCCTCCCTTTTCAAGACTGTTATCATCCAGGCTTAAATATTGAGCACTCATTTATTCCATTTTAACAAAGACACCAGCTGTACTGGCAGCCCTCTTGCAGATATCCAGCCTGCAAAAAGTACAGGCCTCTCTTAAACAAGTTGATCAGAGAGCAAAGACAGAGCAAAGATATAATTGGATTAAATACCCTTGTCCTCCAGAATATTCCTTTACCCTAAGGAGAGTGAATTTTTTACTTAAACCCTGGGATGTGATTAAAGTTTGAGGGAGTCTCTAGGGGCTTGTGTGTCTCCCTGACTTGGCATAATGAGTGCTAAGTTACTGGGGTGAGCAGAGCGTCCAGAAGTGGAATATCTCCATAGTTACAGCACCATTCCTGTATTAAATATGTAGCCTCATAGCAAAGATAAATTTTCATGCACAAAGCTGCATAAATGCAGCCTTAGGTCCTTTACTGGTTCAATCCACTTGAGGTGTACAGTGTGCAGTTCAGGGTTGTAAAGCATGGCAGCCAAAGTGGACCCCCAAAATGAATCTAGAGGTAATGAAGTATGACTTGGACTTTCAGTAGTCAGCTAGATTTAGTAGCAGCAAGATTTCCTTTTTGTTTGAGCTTTGGTCATGTAAAATTTCCTGTAATTGCCTGGGTAAATTATTATTACCTAGTAATAGCCTCAGTTTTAACAGGTAAGTAGTGAGATGTAGTAGACAGGTCATCAGTGTGGCGGTTTCTGCTTCTTGTCTTCTGAAAATTTATCTCTGCTAAATAGAAGAGTGTGAATCTGGTTTCTTGAGGTTCTCAGTGCCCTTCTGGTGCCCTCCCTGTGGCTGGTGCCACTGTCCTTCCCTTCAGTCTCTTTCAGTGGAGCGGGAGCAGCAGGAGAGCAGCACCCAGTACTCAGATGACCCTTGGAGGATAACGGAGGAGCAGCGAGATTATTACATCAACCAGTTCAGGTCCCTGCAGCCCGACCTCAGCGCCTTTATTTCAGGTAATATTTACCAAACACTGTGCACATCAAATAGGGGGACCAGGCTGGGAGGTGAAAAGTGTTAAGTGAATAAATGCATTTTTTCCCTCTGGCAGCACATTTGTAGGAGTTGATTAGGTTTTCTTTTTTAAGGCAGACTCTTCAAACCAATATTGTGGCCCTTACATTTTCTCCTAAATATCCTGATTTTAGAGAAATAATTACAATTTAAGGGAGAAGTGTTGCCAGTTTGGTAAAAATTAAAATTACCTGTCTGTATTTGATGTGGTGTATTTGTGGATCACACCTGCAGTGTATATTGAGTTGAAAAACCCCTGAGGGTTGTGCTGGCTTATCCAGCAGAACTGTGACAGTGTCCATGTGATGACAGTGAGGCATGCAGTTAAATGCCCTGTGCAGTCAGGCCTGAGGGTTTCTGGTTCTGGGGAACTGAGATTTTGACCTCTAGGGAATTAGGAAACCATCCTGGTGAGCACACACATGGTAGAAGTGTTGTTAAGAGCATACTGAGATGGCTCTGATCATACTCAGTTTTCCATCCTGAATAGAAGGTCTAGGCTGCTTGTGAGAGGAGACTTTTCCATGTACAGACAGTTGGTCTAGCAAGGAATATGTCACAGGTTTTAAACTGAGGCAGTTGTAATGAGCCCTGCTGTGTCACTGGGGTTCAAGAGGCTTGGATCCAGCCAAAAGTTTAAAGAGATGACCTGCTGTTAACTGAAATTAGTGCTTTCACCTCAGTTAAGTCTCCTTCATGCAGTTTGCTTCAAAGAACAAATGGTTGCTCAGTGTTGGTTCTTTCCCCAGTGGTTGCCCAAGGGGAAGAGGATTATTGTCCCAGAAGTCTGTGCTTTGTCTCCTTATGATTTGTAAGCCTGTACCCAGGAAGGGCTTTCAGGGTACCCCTGACAGCCTGTGCATATGAGATGGTGAGAAAGTGGATTTGTTTACTAGAAATATGAGAAGGGCTGCTATGGCAGGGTGAGTGAGGATGCCTGCAGTGGGATCCTGTGTGCTAGCTGAATCTTCTGCGCTTTCTTTTTTCTTCTAATTTTTCTTTTCCCTCCGTAAAATTTTCACTGCAGGGAAAAGTCATGGTTGAAGCAGCATCTTGGGAGAGCAGTGCAGGTGCCAAAGCACTGCACTGCCATACACATGACTTCTGGGTGAAGCAGGGCCCTTTGTGTCTGTTATTTCATCATTGGTGACATACTTGTTATGCAGGTTAGAGTTAATAGTACTAAAGTAGCTTTCCCTTTATTTATCTTTCCCATATGGGTGGAATGGAGAAATGAGGTCAACAGCTCTGTCTGGCTTTCTCTATCATTTACTCAGAAGGATACAAATGGTCCTGCTTCTGTAGTAGCATCCGATTAATCTGAGCATCTCTGGGACATAAATTAACTGTCTGCTTCTGGCACAGCAGACCTGGTAAAAGGGAAGAATTTGGAGAATTAATTTCCAATGGTTATTGAGGCATGCTTTCCCAACAGGTTCCGTAGCAAAGAATTTCTTCACAAAATCAAAGCTGCCCATCCCAGAACTTTCTCACATCTGGTGAGTACTGTAATAGTGTTGGAGATGCGTATCATGGTTTTTTTTAAGAAACGCTTAATTCAAGAGTTCTTGTTAAATTTTAAAAGTGTCTTCAGTTATAATTATTGCTCTTATCTCTAGAATCACTTTGAGGCCCAAGCAGCAGGGTGCTCATTGATCTTCCTGACACACTTGTTTTCTGGAGAGATGTTCACTTGCTCAGCAGGACTGGGAAGGTTTGAACAGTGACATAGCTGAGAGCTGTTCTTAAGTGTATTGTAAGCAGCATCATTTGCTCAGAGAACTGGTATTTTTCATGAAATGACGCAGAGAAGAAGCACCTCTGGAATGTTTTAGATGTGTTGTTGGTTTTATGTTTCTGTCTATGTTCTGTCAGAGGAGACCTAATTAAACAACTACATAATTCATTAGTGCTTTTCTAATGAACCAGTGCACTTATTTTTAATGAGCTTATTGAGAAACAATTGCGGATGGAACTGTACGTGATAAAATTTGACAAGAATTCTATTACATTTTCATAAACAACATGGTGCTTTGTAATTTGTTGTCATCCTTGCATCTCTGATAGGAGGAACAAACAGTTTTAAACATGGATCAGAAATGCTGATAGTGATTTTATTTTTATATATGCTTTTATGAAGAGAGATGAGAAGAAAAGCTTGCAAGAGCCTAAACATCTGTCAGGGTCAAAGGATACGTCTGGAATCTTTTCAAAGCGGATTGTCAGTTGTGAAAATAAAAAACAACTGAAGAAACAGTGCTGGGGGAAGTGAATATTGGAATTTAAATTTCAGATTACTTAAAAAGAATGGATTAACCTAATATGTTAGCAAACAGATTTTATTTCTATTGCTGGCGCAACTCGTTCTCTATGCAGAATTTCAAGAAAAGTATTCCTTTCTAGTAGATACTTGTAATTTTGTGGCAATGTGATTTATCAGGTTGTGTTGCTGTGTTAAACACATGGGATGTTTCAGTCTTTGTCACTATAACCTCAATAGTTTGAGAAATGCTTATTACTTTCAAAGAGTAAGAAATTATGTTTATTTTAGACCACGTGCCCAAGATAAAATATTACTCAATTTTTGCAAGAAGTCGATTTATAAAATTGAATCATTGAATTTCTGAAGTTCAGCTTTAGTGTTTGTGAAGCCTGCTCAAATTAGAGAACCTCTTAGTGAGACATCAACAATATTTAAACTTGTCAAGACCATTAATTTTGCTCTTCTTTAAAGGTTAGTCAATGGTGTGAAGTAACCATTGCTAAAGTCCAAATTTAACTTTTTCTGCTTTAACTGTTTTAAGATCCTGCATGGATTAGCTGAAAGTGCTTCCAAATATTGGAAGGTGAATTTCACCCTTGGAACAATGTGCAATTGCAGCTCAGAAGGCCAGCTACATCCTGGGCTGCATCAAAAGAGGTGTGACCAGCAGGGCAAGGCAAGGGATTCTGCACCTCTGCTCTGGCAAGGACCCCATCTGGAGTGCTGCATCCAGCTCTGGGCTCCCCAGCATAAGAAGGACATGGACCTGTTGGAATGAGTCCAGAGGAGGTCCACTAAGTTGATCACAGGGCTGGAGCACCTCCCCTATGAAAACAGGCTGAGAGACTTGGGGCTGTTCAGCCTGAAGAAGAGAAAAGTCTGGGAGATCTAGCAGCTTTCCAGCACATAGTAAGGTCCACAAGAGAGCTGGAGAGGGACTTTCCACAAGGGCATGTACTGATAGGACAAGGGGGATTGGCTGTAAGCTAAAGGAGGGCAGGTTTAGATCAGATATTAGGGAGGAATTCTTTACTATAAGGGTCATGAGGCCTTGGAACAGATTGCCTAGAGAGGTCATGAACTCCCCATCTCTGGAAGTGTTCATGGCCAGGCTGAATGGGACTTTGAGTAACCTGGTCCAGTGGAAGGTTCCCTGCCCATGGCAGGGGAGTTGGAATTAAATGATCTTTGAGGTCCCTTCTAACCCCAAACACCCTAGAATTCTGTAAGTATAGATTATGTATTTCACATTCTAATATACACATACCATTGTATTCAATGGCATGATGTATTAAAGAAATGTATTTTACTGAAAAATAAAAAAGTGGCAAGTCAGTTGTAGAAAATCAACTTGCTTCATCTTCCCTGAGACAAATGTGCAAGTCAAGATCAAGTGTACATGACAGAGATGCTTGTCTTGTGTTAAAATATCCCTTCTCAGAGTTGCATTTTTGTCTCCCCCATGATGGCACACATATGTTTCCCTGAGGTAACACCTTGGAAAACATGTGTCTGTTTTATCTACAGGGAGCTGAGTGATGTGGATTGTGATGGGGCACTGACGCTCCCGGAGTTTTGTGCTGCTTTCCACCTTGTTGTTGCAAGAAAGAATGGTTACCAGCTGCCTGAGACACTGCCAGAGACACTGCTGCCCAAGTATCTTCAAGCAGGTAAAGTTCCTGTGGCAGGTCATGTCCCTGCAGCCATCTCAGAAATCCAACATGGGTGTGTTAGACAGGTTCACTTTCCATCCTGGAACGGGCTTCTATGCAGTGTAACGATTCTCCAGCTGCATTTAGGGCATTTGTTTTTAATTGTGCTTATGAGGTGATTGCTGAAGAAGTAATATATGAAAGCATAGAGATAGGGATGCAAACTTTAGCAGTTACCTGCCCCTTTGCTCCATTGTGCTTCAAGTGTCAGGACAGATGAAGAGGCAGATGAGTACCTGGAAAGCAAAGGGAAGCCAGCAATGGTTTTAAACCAAAAGAGGACAGGTTTACATTAGATTTTAGGAAGAGTTTGTTTACTATGAGGGCAGTGAGTCACTGGAACAGGTTGCCCAGAGCAGCTGTGGATGTTCCACCCCTGAAAGTGTTCAAGGCCAGGTTGGATAAGGCCTAGAGCAACCTGGTCTAGTGGAACATGTCCCTGCCCGTGGTAAGGGAGGTTAGAACTAGATGATCTTTAAAATCTCTTCCAATCCAAACCATTCTGTGTATCTACGATATAGCTTTTAATTCTTTTGATGATTTTTCCTTAATGTATCTCTCTTAAAGATTTGTTAAAAAATCATACTGGACTGCATTAGAACTTAAAATGCTACTGTATTTTTTCAGATGGAGATACTGCTTATCAGAGGTTGAATTTTTTTGTAATTTATTTTATGTAATCCACAGGTTCTTCTGTGGGTAGTTTGCATTAATGACAGGAGGATTACAACAATTTGTGTAGCACAATGATGAATTAATCCAAAATATAACATACTGCAGTAACAATGTGCAGTGAAAGACCTGCCCTGTCATTTGTTCTCTTCAGTTATGTCTCTTTTAATTATGAATTAATGTTGAAATATATACTGTTACATCTAAAAAATGTGCACAATTCTCGAGGGCAAGGAGGTTTAATCACAGATGATAATTACAGTGCTAAGGGATAACATTTAAGACCTAATAAAATCTCCATTAAATTTGATGACACTGAATATATTAAAAGGCGGAAAAAGAACAAATCAAGCTGCAGTTAGGAAAATTTAGTGGTGACCCTGTATCAGATTTGTGGAATAATTTCTGAGGGAGTCATGTTCCCTGTAATTCTCTATATTCATATCCAAAGCAATAAGCTACTGGAAAAGGTACACTTCCAAATCTTCATCACTTTTAGTCTCTCTAATTATATTCTGCTGTCATAATTACAACTACCCTTTTCCTCCCAGGACCACCACTTTGTTC
This sequence comes from Drymodes brunneopygia, assembly GCA_013400955.1. Classification (NCBI taxonomy): domain Eukaryota; kingdom Metazoa; phylum Chordata; class Aves; order Passeriformes; family Petroicidae; genus Drymodes; species Drymodes brunneopygia. The sequence continues at coordinate 225,404 of VZTZ01023974.1, read as the reverse complement.
ACTACTTTCATGCCTGCTCTCATGATAAATTGGCTTGTAAACTCATCCATGCAGGTTCTTCTTAGTGTGTCTTCACATTGAGCCTTTTTTGGTAAACCTGCAATAGGAAATACCTATCTCTAGTAGCAGGGAATAATTATGTCAATGGGAGAAACAGCATAGTAAGCTGCAGTTGTTCCCTGGGAGTCCTCTTTCTCCCTATTTGTCCCTTTCAGCACTCAGTTCTACCATTTTCTCAGATGATTATTGTTTCCTGCTGTTGCATGAAACCAAATATTTCAAGGAAATCTACATGGAAGATGTGAAAGGACTAATGGTTTCTTATGGGTCCTTTAAATACCCCAGCTAATGAACTAATTCTGGTTAATTTGAGGGTCTGAAAATATCTTGTGCTCATTCTGCAATCTGGTCAGGATTTATAAACCTGCTTTTTGAAAGACTTGAATTAATAGAAAGCAGAACATCTCAATACACTGTAAACCTGTGAATCACAGAAAAACATAGAGCCCTAGTTGTACCATTTCTGAAATAAAAGCATTGATAAGTACACAAGTGCCTCATACACTTAACTAAAATGGCAAAAGCAATTTTCAAGAGAAATCATGTGCTTTCATAATTTGATTTCTGTGAAATTTAGATTTTTTTTTCAAATTTTTTTGGCTTCTTAGGACCCCAATGAAGATTACTGGAAGCTGTTTTACATTAGGTTGTTATATTAGTTTCAGAATGAGACATAATTTGGTTCAATTGAAGTATTTGCATCTGATAAGAGTTTTGTTAAAGCTTAAAATAAAATGACTTGGAGCAAAAAAGCAGTTAAGAATACATTAATCTTGCTAGTTCTTGTGACTTGTACCATAAACTACAAGCACAACTGGTCCAAATGCTATCCTGGCACAGCTCCATTGACAATTTGACCCACCACCTTCTTTTTGGAAACTTTTTATTAAAACTAATTTGCAGAATCTCAAAAGCTATTTGCGCTGTGTGAAACCCACTGTACTGTAAATTAAGACAGATGTCCAAGAGCTTAATTTATTGAGATAGAAGAAATCCTAGCCAAAAACTAGAAATGTGGTTATTCTGCCTTTTGTTACATTGATTTTTAAAAAAAGATGTTTTCCAGCTCGTAAAACAGATTTATCTCAGAGGAGCTAATCCCAGAGTGATACCAGCAGAAGGACCTGAGCTTGTGGGATAGAAATTAGCTTGTTGTGAATTTTCCTTTGAGAAGTTAGATGTGATTTTTTTTTCCTTTTTTTCTCCCCTGCTCTCCATGTTGTTTAGTTGAAGATGGTACATACTACAGCATTCACAGTGTTTAGTGCTTTGCTTTTTGGAGTATAATGTAGATTGTGCTATATTTTTCAGTATTGAAAAAAGTCAAAATTGCAGCTGAAGGTAACATAAGTACCTTTAACATTGCTAAGAGAACAAGGTATAAATGTAAGATCAACTAAGTTGATGCTGAACTGGGAGAAGAAAAAATTTCTTCCCTATTTCACCATTATTTCAGCAACAGAAATGATGCATGCTGTCCCTTTCATGACACTGACTGACTTAAGAAACAAGACAGAAAGATTTTCTTCATGGTGTTTGTCATCTGTGTCTCATGGTTTAGGTCTGAGATGTAGAAATGAAGGGCAAAATTATGCTAGAGCATGTTTCTAAGAAGTGTGTATTAATCAAAGACTTGGTGTGTCTCTGTGTTTGGCTTTTTTTTTTTGTTGGTTTGAGGTTTTTTTTTTTTACTTTCTTTTTCTTTTTCTTTCCCCTGCAGCTTGTTTGAAGCCCATGCGTGACTGTGCACTGTTTGATTCTTACTCTGAGCCATTGCCAAGCAGTCAGCAGGCTCGGGACTTCAGTCGGACTGAGGTGAGAAGGTGTAAGCTGGGTCCTTGCCTTGCAGAGGGGAGGGGCTGGACCAGCTTCACAGAGACTGCTGTGGGACCAGCAGGACTCTGAGGCTCTGAGAGGACTTTTGGAATAATCTCTAAGCTTCTCATTCAGCCATCTCAAACCCCCATCTCAGCCATTTCTTCTGTGTGTGAAAGGCTTTCCAAGGGATATTCCCACATGACAGAGTTCACAGTAGTTATTGAGGGACTTGTGAGATGCTGGAATCTGCAGAGGAATAGACTCTACCTGTTGGTGTCCTGCACGGCTGCTGCAGGAGGGGCAGTGCGGCACATGGACAGTGTTTAGGTGAAAGTAGATACTGATCTGAATTGGTTGAAAATATGAGGCTTCAGCACAGGCCTAGAATCATAAAATCATGTAGTTTGGAAAAGACTTCCAAGATCATTGCTTCCAACTGTTAGTCTAACATTGCCTTCTCAGATGGTTGTAGAGAGCAATAGGGTCACCCCTGAGTACCCTTTTCTCCAGTATAAACAACCCCAGCTCCCTCAGCTGCTCCTTTTTGTGCTCCAGACCCTCCAGCAGCTCCATTGCCCTTCTTTGAACACACACCAATGTCCTTTCTTGTAGTGAGGGGCCCAGAACTGAATGCAGTAGGTTTGGTTGGATGGAACAGGGGCTTTGGACTAGATCTCCAGAGGTCCCTTCCAAACCCAACCATTGTATCATTCCGTGAAGTCTGCTGCAATAAAAACTGAATTAAGGAAAAGAGTTTAACATGGAGGTTAAAATCCAAGACTTTTAAACATCCTATAGAACTAAGCTAATCCTGGCCACTGAGTTGTGCCTGAATATTGCAACTCTCAATATATGTGCTGTGGGATTTAAAGGTTAAGGTAGTTAGTCAAGTGACAGACTGACTGCAGGAACCAGCCCTACTGACACTCTTCCAAGTTTTAAAATAATGGTATGGCATGGCAGCTCAGCAAGGCTGTTCTCCAGCTATTTCCTCCCAATGCCTTGCTCTGGGAGTCCCTGGGTCAGAACCCAGCTGCTCCCTCAGCAAATCCATCTTGGTAGTGGTACCACCAAACAGAATCTCCTGAGCTTCTACGGAGTACAGTGTTCACTTTGGGCAATGCTGCAGCACGTTGAGCACCCAGTGTGTCTGCTGGAGCTGTTAAATATGTGTGGTATCCCTGGGAGGTGCTGCTCATCCTGCAGCAGCTTGGCCAAGGCACAGCAGTCACACTGGGCTTTGGAAGCAGAACTGCTGATCTGGTAGTGCAGGGTGTGGGTCCTTTACCAGAATTGCCAATTTCCTTGCTTATGACCGTATTCTGGGTGACTTGCCACCTAAAATATAAAAGAAGATATGGATATAATATAAATTATATTTGAAATATAAAGAAATATATAATGATGTATCTTCCATTCACATAATTGAAAAGCTTCAGTTTACATTGTCCAAGATTAATGGACTTTAAAATTGCCTCAGAAGTGATTTGAAAATCATTTTGACTTGATTTTTTTTTGTTTAACTTACGTTTTTACATTCAGAATTAATACACTGAATGAGTATCATTTGTGGAAGGTCAGTAATTCATCTTCCATTCATCTCCCTCAGTGGGAAGTGCAGCAATTCACTGTTGCAATTTCATTTGTATCGTGGCTACTTGAGGAATTATACTTTCGATACTTGATCACTACATTAAAAATATTATATTTTCAATGCAATCTGTTATGCATTACCTCTGTGTCTTTTTAAATTTCCACCTATCGTCCATTCAGACTCTTTAATTTCATTTCAGATGACTATTTTTACTGTGATTACTGAACAGGATGATGCTGCAATAAAATGGAAACACTTCCTGAATGCATTCATAAAAAAAATAATGGCAGGAGACATGTCACCTGCATGCTGGGCTTTGAGTGTCACCTGCATGCTAGGCAAAATGTACCAAGGCTGCTGATATTATGCTTGGGAATGACATGGGTGACTGATTTTTGTTTACCAAGGAAGTGTTGTCTTGGCAGTGCTTTTGTTTTCTCAAGTTTTTTGTCTCCCATTCTCCTTTGGTTCTTTTCTACAAGCTTTCTCACTGCCAAAATCTAAAAGTTAAAACATGCATAAAATGACTGGCTGGGGTTCCTCTGAGCTTCCTCAGAAATGTCAGGGTCACAGTTCACTGAAATTTCTGAAAGTTGTTCCGTCAGTTAAAGCATGCTCTGAGTTAGGTCTGTGCTCTCATGTTCTTCACTTGAGTGTCAGGGCTAGCTATGGACGTGAAATATTTTGTTCATATATTTTCAGAGTCCTCAAGCCCTATTGTTGTTTTCTCAGAAGTATTAGGGTATCCCATTCCCCAGAAACTTTACAAAACAGATGTCACATACCTTTACTGTGGAGTTTTCCTTTTTGAACTACTGGCTTGGGATTTTGTGGTCTTTTAAAAACGTGTATGAAATCTAGGCTTCTCAATTCATTTGTTTAGGCCAAATTTATTTCAGGACATTTTTAGGTCAAACATCTTCCATGCTCCCTGGGAAAAAAACAGCATCACTTCATATTTAGAGAAATTTAGGGTTTCTGACACTTGCTCTAATGTCTTATTTGGTTGCAGAGAGTATCCTTGTTCTTACAGATAATGGAGGTAGAATTTGTTCCAGGTTCCATGTTGTGGGCTATACAGCAGAAGCTCCAAGAACAATAAATGCCTATAAGTTACTGCTGAAATAACAGAAAATTAAGGAATAAGACTAGGGACAAATTCCCTATTTTCCTACCAAAGGCCTGAATGGGCCTCCAACAGACTTGGTAATGAAATTTGTTTTTCCCTTCTCTATGACTGCATGTGGAAAAGAGAGTAGTTCAGGGATCAGCCACATCAGCCAGGAGCCTTTAAAGCATGACCAGCAGGCTCTGCAGTACAGCTGGAGTTTTGGTTAGAGAGACTTTTCTCATGAAGACTGGAGGTTGTTTCATCCATCCTAACACAGGTGTTACACACAGCTCTGTTGGGAGAAGTCTCTCCTTACAAATAGTCGTCATCTCCTTCAGTAATTCACTGTTCAAGTGCCCCCCTAACGGATTTCAGCTGTGGAACTGCTGTGCCTTGAAAAGCAGGGTTATTCTGTCTTTCTGTAGGTCCTCTATGGTTCTTTATCTAACAAAGAAATTGTGGTGCAAGAGCAAATGTCACCAGTATTTGTGTTGATCTGTATTCTTAAATATTTGACTGTGGAAAGGGACAAGTACGAGTTACAACAATCAGTGTAATTAACAAATCTTCTTTCTTTAAGAAGTCATCAGCTGAAGAGGTACCTGATAACTCTGCCCTGTTACAAGATGGAAAGAAAGATGACAAACAAGGTATTCAAATTAATAACTTTTTTTCCATTAAGGATTAAATTATGTGTGTTTTCAGTAAGCCCCTAAATTTACTGACAGAAGCAGTGGTATTTTCAATTTCTAAGCTGGCTATGTGTTGCTGTAGATTTAAAGAGACAACTCACAGCAGCTGAGTTAAAGACTAAATGGAGAGGTTTGCTTCAAAATCACTTCTATTATATGTGAATTATATGGAATGTACCTTCTAAAATATGTCTAACCCTAAGGTAATTAATACTGCACTTCTTATCTAAACAAAATTTTAATTGTTATCAGGTATTTTTTAAGAGTAAAGATTACACTGTGCCAAATTCTCAATTTCCATTTTTGTAAGAAACATCTACACATCAAGATCTGTTTTTCTTCCTATTTGAAAAAAAAATCCCTGTATTTTCTTGCAAAACAAAAGTTTTAGTGAAATTGGACTGAAAAGACTTTATTCATTCATTTCATTTGAAATCCATCAGCGGCAAGCTATGTGAAGCTGGGGTGATCTTTCCCTTTTTCCACACTGCAGCTTCTATGGCTTCCAGAATTGGCACCAGATTGTCACACAGCCATTCATTCCCTTTTATATTCCCTTTTCCTAATTCTTACTTGCTGTCCCTCCACTGTAGAAACAAAACAGTCGTGGGTATTTTGTTGCCTGATTCTCAGAGCTGCAGATTATGTATTAATTAAAATAAAAAATAACTTGACCTCCCAGATGTCCACACGTTAAGGTTGCATCAGAGCTATGAGACCAGGTAGTCCACATTCCTGATTCACCTTCCACACTCAGGTGTGACAGTTTGACAGATTCTCAGTGTCCCTGTTTCAAAGAAAGTTCATCAAGAGTTGATGTGTGTTTGTAAAACATTTTGACACGTCAGCATATTCCAAGAAATCAGTGTTTTGTTGACAAGGTTTGTTTTGTTGTAAGATGTATAATGAACCAGAGAAGGACTTGAACCTTGAAGGTTATTGCTTTGAAATGTCTAGGGAAGATTTACTTTTTACTAAGGGAATACTTTTTCCCTGTTTAGATGACGAAGTTGTGCTTTGATTTTTGTAGCTGACATGTTAAGTCACATGGGAACCTGTTTTGAGACATGCAGTCCTCCTTCAGGGCTGAAGATATGCTGTATTTATGACACAGATTGCTACCTTTTCAGCCAAAGAACAAATACTTTTGTTCTACCTTTCATGACTATTCTGACAAACATGAGAACAGATCACTCTTCTGACTGAGGGGATCTCCCCAGAAGTCAAGAACCTGCAGTTCAGGACAGTAGAAGCAAATTTTCCTGCATTTTCAGGAGTATACAAGTAAATTAACTTCACTTAGGTTATAATGTAGTTAAATTTGGAACATAATGTAAACTGAACTGGGTTATAAGACCCAAAACTTTTCCCACATGTTTTGTTTGATAGAGGCACATCACAAAACCATAGAAAAGTTAAGGTTGGAAGGGGCATCTAATTCAACCTCCTTGATAAAGCAGGGTCATCCTAAAACAGGAGAGATTTCATTCCAAGTGGTCATTTAACACCGAGTATTGTAGTGCATCAAAATACACTATGGTGCATTAAAAGCTCCTCAAGAAAGTAATTAGAAAGGATGTGTAGGGGAATGTGGAAGGGGAATAAGCATTCAACCCCACAAATTCTCAAAATTTGAGATTATTTCGCAACTTGAGAATAGGTCTTTCTTTCTGTTCTTGACTTTTGTGCTCTTAGAAATTGTTACTTGTTTGAGTGCTTTGGTTTTCTGAGGGTATTTGGCTACTTTTCAAATATGTTTGGGGTTATAAGATGTCCAATACCAGTTTAGGTGTTCTTTTCTCAGAGCTGATACTTGTAGATTTTACCCACACATACTTAAAGTAATTATCTTTTCTTTTTTTTTTCTTAAGCTCTTAAAGTAAGCACTACTCTCAAAACTATACCAAAGGAATTTCAGCACTTGACTGTGAAAGCAGGTAAGGAAAAAAAATGCCATGTGTTACTTGCATGAGAATTTTGATCAAGAATTTCTATATCAGAATAAGCCTAAATTTGTGTAACTTGATTAATTTTTGAAAGAACTTTTTGCTCTTGTACTATTTTCCTACTGAAATTATCTTTTACCTCATCATGACTACTATTTGTAAGATAAATATTAATTACCTCTTCAGGTTGTCAAAAGGTTTTCTTGCTTTCTTTCCCTCATTGTTAGTGCATGGGTTCTTCCTGTGTGGAAAATGTTTCAAGCCATTTTAAAGAGTCTGAAGTTTTTCTGTGCTACAAACAAGATGCAAGAGCATGAATATTGCACTTCTTGGTAAAACCTCATCTAAAGTATAGAATAGCTATGTAATGTTTTGCTCACTATTCTGAAATGGCCTGTTTCTTTGTGAAAGCTCAGCTTTTTCCTATTTTGTGTCAAGGAGTTACAGGACAGAGAGCCTTTTGGAAACGCAGACCTTGAGGCACTTAAGACACTGACGCAAGCTCTTGACTCAGGGCTTGTTTCTTTGTTGAAACCACTCCTGATTTTTCTCTCCCCAGCTCCAACATACACTCCTTGTTCCTATCATTCTGGAAAATGTTATTTTTGGAACAGCATATGTCAAAATTACTTAGTTGCTCCAGAAACTTCCCCTGCATTCAGTTCAGTTCATCAGACCTCCCTTGCCTTCCTCTTTGTTGATCTCTTTCCTACAGGGGTAAGAATGTTTGTAAGCCCTCCTTGATCCCAGTCAAGCTAAAATCTTGCTTTCTTTCCCTTTTTCATGAATGTTTTTACTCATGAAGATACCCTTGATTAAGAAAATGGACCCCACATGTCTGTCACAGCAGTTTTGTCTTATAGCTCGATTTATTCATGGCTGCTCAACAGCTGCATGCCTCATTTCCCAACTCTTTTTTTCCTGGCTTCTTCCCAAACACTTGGCTGTCAGATTTGCTATCTTCAGCTCCTATTCTCAAAAGATTACGGCTTCTCCTTCACACACACATACAAACCATTGCACATCTCTCTCAGGGAAAGGGGAGGGGGGTTGCACGACTTTCAGTTCTGTTCTCCTTCCCCCTGGTTTTGCCCAGGAGCACAGGGGAGTTTTACTTCCAGTTCAGCAATTCCATCTTTAGTACATTTGGGGAAAAAAACTTACTGTCACCTGCACATCTCCTTTGCCACCAACCTCTTTGCCCTGTGTCTTTCATCTTCTAGTCAGGGAGGTCTTCCCAGTGCTGCTGTGCTCCTCCAGCTGTGTTGCTGTGTTTGTATACCAAGGGGGACAGTGGCTGAATTTCACTCCCTCACCATGGCTCGTGTCCCTGCAGGGGTTCCACTCTTGCTGTGGTGCACATTGAGGATTTGAGCCAGCACATTCTCAGGTTGCATGCTACAACTGATGTGAAAAGTAAAAATGTTTATCTATCCAGTGGAGTGGATGCAGCACAGTAATTGAGTGGTTGTTTCAGAATCAGTCACCATTCTGAAAGGTCATTGTAATCATTAACCTCCAGCATGAAAACTCGTTTGGGATGAAATGGGAGAAATTTTACATGCTTCTTTGGTTATGCATTTGGGCTGTTTATGTAAACTCAGGAAAGATGATAGTCTGTGAAAGTTTTCTTTGCCATCAGAAGGTCTAGAAATTTGAAATCAGTAAGAACTTAATATGCTTAGCATTCTGAATATCTGGCCAGTTTATTCAGACTCCTAAGTGCAAGATCATTGTTGACCTTAGCCTTTTAAAGGATTGAGGTCCAAATTTCCAAGCGTTTTAACTGTACATTTCTCCCTAGATGACTGATAAGAGAGGACTCATTGAGGTTGATTTTGACTAGTGGGGAATGCTTTGTTTTTTTCTTTAACCTTTCACCTTTTTCAGCACAATTTTCCACCTAATCTTAAACCTGTAAAACAAGGAGGCAGCTTTTGAGTGTGAGATGTTAGGCTACAGTCAAAAGTTACCAAATCAGCATCCTTTGGAATATTAAAATGAAGTTGTCTTGCAAGAGGGCTGTACGAACAGCCCAACATCCAAACCAGGAACTTTCACACTCTCTTTAATTACTGCAGACCAAGCTGCTCAGTCCATCAGGCTCTACTACTCCAGGAATAGTACTAGCTTTTGAACAATCAATGTAAATTATTTACTCAACAGCTTTAACTTAACCATTTTGTGAAAGTTAGGCTTATGCAACCAAAGCAGTAGAAAAATGGAAAACGCGTGAACTGAATAAATAGTTTTGTATCATCTTGAATGATTTTGTCATGTGTGTGTATAAACCTGCACCTCAGACATGAAGTGTGCTCAGACTGAATGTACCAAAATAGCTGCATGTTTCTTGGAAATCCTGCCACAATTATTCCTATGGCCTAATAATGAACTACCTGCTTTACAGTATGTCCTAATAATGAACTACCTGCTTTATAGTATTTTTTCTATTGTACTACTCCTTTTGAAAGGAAAGCTAAGTCTGGGTATTCTGTAATTGTAGCCTTGAATTTCCTAGTTTTTCAAAAGCTTAAAAGAAAATCCTTGGCAGTGGCCTTCTATTGCTATCATTTTTTATTAGTAGTAATTTCAGAATTCTCTCTTCCTTATGTGCTTTCCTGTTTACCTCAACAGGATGTCCTTGGAGAGTTTGAATGTCAGTTTTACCTACGGGTTTTTATATGAAAGGCTTTCTAAAAGAAGTATGAATAGAATTACAGTCTCCATAAGAAAAGGAAAATTTGAAGATACTTAAACACGGTTTAGCTTGGAAAGGATTTATACTTCCTATTTCTAAGTGGCATATTTAATAATTGTGCATGTAATTTAATAATCAGCAATTTCAGCATTGGAAAATTGGGTCATGTGGCTGTAGGGAAGCAGTGTCTGAAGTTGTATTCTCTGGGAGTTTGACACAGAGAGAGGGAGGAGGATTATCGCCACTGCATATTTTAATATTAATTCCCTCTCCCTTCTTTAGTTGCTAGGAAGAGTTTGTTGCAGAGAAATCTGGAATGACTGTGAACCAGTTTGGTGATGGCAATCTACTAGAACTTGGTTTATAAGTGGTCATTTGTGTCGCTGCCAGCTGCAGTGGGTTTATTCCATCCAAAACACCAACCAGCTCTGCATGATCCTAAAAGCACTTTCTTTTATGAGAGTTAATGTGTGGCTGTACATGTGCCATATGCTGCTACTTGTCTTCTGTGAGCCTAAAGCCTCCTATGGAGGGTCTGTGCAGTAGTACAGTGCAAGCCATTAGAAACTCAGTATTTGCCAGCTGCTGCCACAGGCAGCTCCTGCTCTGTGGTTTGGAGGATCCCTTGTATTCTCAGGTAGTGCTCTGTAGTAGCTGGTGATAAATGTCTGACTTGAAAGTAGGCGTATATCTGAAGGAAGCTAGAAATTCTGACAATTGTTTTTTTCCCCTAACCTACTTGTTTCTCTTGAGTGTTGTACCTTGATTAGCAGACTGGGAAAAATACAAGGATTCACTTCGTATATGCACTGGGATCATTGATGCTGCTGTAATACCTTGAGGATATCTCAGTGGGTTGAATCTGAAAGCAATCATGCGGATATGTTTTCTCAAAATTATCTGATACTAGTAAGGAGAGTAACAGAAAAGACAACGTAAACCAAGGAACAGCCTTGAGGAGATACCCAAAGAGGATAATTCAGTTTTCCTCTGTTGTTTTCCTCTCACATAAAACCTGCATGTGGCAGGATATTTGGAATTCATCCAAATAAAAGAAACCCATTTTTCCATTAATGGAAATGTGTTTGATCAACATTTAGACTTAAAAGCTTTCTACCTTCAAATACCTTCCCTTCCCAAGGTCAAAACAATCTCAACGTGACATGTTAATTTTTTGTAATGGGTGATGTACATTTATACTAATTAGTTAAAGTATTTAGGAAGGACATAAATCTTCACGCTTTTGGAAGCAGGACAGCTAATAGATACCTGGACCAAGAACAAGATGTTTTCTATAAAAAGTTTATGTTGTTCCTTATGTTGCTTTATCACAACTGCATCCATGACTACAGGTCAAAGCTACCACACCTGTTGCTCTTCCTGTATTCTGGTAACCAGATTAAAAAGGTGAAGCTGTCACTACGTGTTGGCTTTTGAATTCTTGGGACATTCACACACTACGAAAACAAAAGGGAAGGAGAAGTGAAAATCAATCCCCATTGCTCATGTGAGATGAGCATACTCTCACATCCACATTTGAAACACTCACGTGTTTAATGGACACTGATTCTTAAGGTAAAGACATTTATTTAAAAATTATGTTTCAGCATTTCTTTTTTCTTTTCTGTTCCAGCTGCTCAAGAGCCTAATGCACTCCGAGCCAGACCACGATCCAGGTACTGCTTTCATTCCTATTTCAGGAAAAGACATATCTTCCTCTGGTGTTGGATACAAGGCATCAGAACTGGTGTTGGATTTTGTTTTTTTAATTGGTGTTGTGCTGGAAGTACAGCTCAGATCAGACAGATTTACCAGGAGGAATCTGTAAGCTATAGACCCTACATAAATACTGAGCTAGGGCCCCATGATCTCAGGTCATAAGGTGCTGGAAGTTTTGCCTGCCTGCCCAGCCCTGCTGCCTTGTCAGGGTGGTGACTGCCTCCAGCCCAGCCCCAGGGGTGTCGTGGCAGGGCAGCTGGGACCACCCCATTGCAGGGAACATCCTCAGCAATTTTGTGCTCTTGAAACCTGCACAGTGATTCCATATGGAGGGAGACACTGGGCATTCCCACAGAAACAGCAGTAGTAGCTCAGCTCTCAGGTGTGGGTGAGTGAATCCTATTGTTGGCATCTGTGTGCTTGGCTGTGGTTGGTTGGTGTGTGATGGAAGGACTTCAGGACTGTTTTGTGCTAGAAGTGACACCTGCTGAATTCAGATGTTCCAAAGAAAAGAGAAATCTGTGCCAGAAAATACTGTGTATAAATGGATCACATCTTGTGTTGGTTGTCACCTACTGGTGTATAGCTATGTTCTTAATTCACCTTAAACTTTTCATTTTTGGTGCTGGTTAGAGGACTCTGCTTGGGATTTTTTTGCCTGGGTAATGAGAGTATAATCAGAAGCTGTCTGCTTACAAACTTGTCAAAGCCTTGTAGTAAGAGAGGATCAGCTATAAGCATGATGATTGAGGACTGAAATCCTCTGTTCTTAGGACCTATATTCGGGAAGGCTGAACTGCCTTGTGTGCTGTTTTTCTGTTGCAAGCCAAAGCTTTTTAGTTTCTGCAGAGTTTTAAATTTTCTTGCTATGTTACTAAATTGCAAATATGCAAAAAAGTGCACAAATACATGGGATACCAAATGCTTAAACAAGCTCAAAAAAGTCACTTGAATGTGACTACTGTGTCACATGTGGCTGTCTCACATCTGACTGTATGTCACTGCTTCAATGCAGAAGTTGAGACTAAAGATGTTTGAGCACATCCTTGAAATCAGACCTGCTGTGCTTGTTGGAAATGGGATGAAATACCATAGGGGGATTTATTTTTCTCTTTAAAGAATGATTGGGATGTTAGAAAAAAATGTGTATTAATGGACTTCAAAACCAGATTGGAATATATTCAGTAACTGAGAAAACAAATAAAAACAGTGAAAGGATTTGTGGCATTAAAAGTAAATCTGGTAATCTTGGTGGTGATAATAAACACGTAGAATTGTCAGTGGCTCCTCTGGTGGGTCCTAAAAACTCTGATTCAGAGTAGGACTCTGACAGTCCTGTTAGAGAAGGAAGTAAATCAGGAAGTCTTGTCTCTAGCAGGACCAGAACAAGAGGATGGAGTAAATCAGTGATTCAGGCTCCTTTAAGACAAATTGTGGGACTGCTGGGAAAGCCATCTATGTGCATGTACTGTTTACTGACTGTGATTTATGGACTTGGAAACAGGATGTTGCATCTCATTGTAACAGTCCAAATGATATGCACAGTATTATTAAATCTGTGATGATGACACAGGACCCCAGCTGGGGAGATACATAAGTTTGGGTAGAAATTTGTTTATTTATGAAGAAAAAAAGAGCAATTCTAGAAAAAGGAAAGGAAGGACTGAGTAGGAGAAAAGTTGAGGGGCTAGATCAAAAAACTGGGAGAGCAGAAGGACCAAATCCTGATATACTTCTCCCTAAAGAAGAACTTGAATGGGATTTGAATGAAGATGTTGGATTAAAAGGAGTAAAAACATTGATTTTATATGGAATTCATAATGGAGTGGAAAAACCTAGGGGTCTTGCAAAGTTGTATGAGGTAAAGCAGGGTGACAGAGAATGTCCATTAGCTTTTTATGAGTGGTTGTGTGAAGTGGCTCATAAATGGACAAACTTGGACCTGGAGAGTGAGGGTAATAGGATGTTGCTCAATATGCTCTTAATTGGACAGCTGGCACTGGATATTAGGAAGCTGTTCAGCAAAAAATTTATCCGTTTGCCATTAGTGGGAGTTATTTCTGTTCTACTCAAATGTGCTTTTGGTCTTGCCCTGGCATGCAGAATGTGTAAATGTAACATCTCATGTTGTCAGTGTTCATTTTGAACAGAGTCTTGGTCTTGCTTGGTCTTGGTTTTTCTAAACTGATAACTACAACAGCTGAAAAATATTGGACAGTATTCAGCAAAATCAAAATTCTTTGCAGCTGGGATTAATGTGCTGTGGGAGGGCCTGGAAAGAGGTACTGAGCCATGTATTTGACCAAAGTTTTTGTCACTTTGGAGCCATATAATTTTTCTGGATTTTGTGGAATTTGGTTACTGTTTCCTATGGAAAATTTATTCTAATTGTTAAAAATTTATTCTACTAATGAGAGTATTACAAATTACGAAATGTGTACTTGCAAGAGGTAGGTTGAATCTATACCTGTATAAACACTACCCTTGCAGTTGGGAAAGGCAACAGAAACTCCAAGGGGTGTATGTGGGGAATTTTTACTTTGGTTTATTTAAAATAGTTGCTACAATTATCCTGCTGGCAAAGTTACATAAGAAGGCCTCAAGCTGTGTTGCAAAAAGTCTTAAAAAATACTAGCCCTGTAAGCATAACTTGTTCCTTTCTCCACATGCTTGGGTTCCTCTGTTGCCAAATAAATCTGTGTTGTTATAAGAGGGAACTCTTAGTCATTAGGGCATGGAATTTCCACTATGAACCTGACTTCTGGTCAGTGTATTTTTAGGTACTATTCACTACAGTTGTTCAAAATTAATTTTTGAAATAAAATATTTTCTGCTTTTTCCCAACATGTTTTTCCTCAGGTCTTATTCTAGCACATCAATAGAAGATGCCATGAAAAAGGGAGAGGAGCCCCCTACTCCACCTCCAAGGCCACAAAAATCGCATTCCAGAGCTTCCTCTTTGGATCTGAACAAAATATTTCAGCAAAACACACAAGGTAAAGTTTGCTTTCTTTGCTCTTTCTGAGACCATTCAGGTTAGCTGCGTGCTTGGCAGCTTGATGTGTTTGCAGAAATGCTTGGCCATGTGTGCCTATGCTGGCCTTTGCTGCAGACAGTAATGCACTGCAGAGCAGGAGTTCTGCTTGTGCACTTGCTTGTGTTACATTGCCACTGAGGGGAAAAATCACTGTTTCTGTAATTAAGGTGATTATAATGTTTTCTGGCACAGTAATGGGAAGCTTAACATGTGGTAGTCTGTCATCACTGACTGTTTATAACTGGTCTGTCTGTTTAGACAACTCTCATCAGTAACTACAATATAATTGATTTTTATTACTATTTATTTTTTGTAGTTCAGAAGCAGGAAGAAAACCCCTAATGTTTAAACTGGGAGAAGGAAAGTAAGCATTTTTGATGTTGAAGTCTAACATATGTGTGGGAACAATCAGAAGCTACTCTTTGAGTAAAAAGAAAGGGTAATTTCTTTTGACCCGGGTGCCTGTTGAGGGGAGAGAAAGAAAGTGTAGAGTAGTAGCTGGGGTGAACTGAAAGAAAATGGCTTTTCAGCACGTTACCCTTCGAGTGTGCCTCTTGCCTTCAAGTGGGAAGAGGAGCTGTTTGTCCAGGGCAGCAGTCACCCAGCATGCTGTGCTTTAACCAGATCACACAAACCAGGGGTTTGTGTGCTGCACACCAATCATCTGACTCAAGGACCAGCTTAAACACGGTCATGCTTACGCTTCTGAAGGAAGCCAAGGTTTAACTGTGTCAAGGAATGTTTAACTGGGCTCTCTAATGTGGTTCTTGGAGTAGAAATGAGTTTTACCTCTTGCTATATGGGACTTTTTTTGTGCAAACACTAGGGAGAATTCAAGAGTTCCTGCTATGTGTGCTGAACCATGAAACTCAATAGGAATAAACTTTTTTTTTTTTGCCTCACATGGTGAAATAATTCCTTATCTTTGTTCCTGTTGAGGGATCTGGTGCCTCCAATTTTGATTTTGTTATACATCAAAATAAAACCCCAAACAGAGCCAAATACATGTTTTCTACTGCAGCAAATCTTCTTGGAATCCAGATAACAGCTATTAACTGGAAGGAAATAAACTTGAGTTTAAATTTCTCTTGGAACACAAATGGAAGAAGAATGTAAATCCCTAAAGAAGTTGTTCTGTGAATGAAAATTAACATTGCTTTTGCAATGGTTCATTTTGAAAGTCACTAAGTGGTTTCTTTTTGGGAAGTTAACAAACTGTGTGCAGTTTTGGGTACCACAATATGAAAAAGACATTAATCCATTAGAGAGTGTTCAAAGGAGGGCAACAAAGATGCTGAAGGGTCTGAAGGGGAAGCTGCATGAGGAGCAGCTGAGGTCCCTTGGTCTGTTCAGCCTGGAGAAGACGAGGCTGAGGAGAGACCTCACTGCAGTTACAGCTTCCTCATGAGGGGAACAGGAGGGGCAGGGACTGATCTCTGCTCTGTGGTGACAGTGACAGGACCCAGGGGAATGGCCTGAAGTTGTGTCAGGGGAGGTTTAGGCTGGATATCACGAAAAGGTTCTTCACCCAGAGGGTGGTTGGGGACTGGAACAGGCTCCCCAGGGAAGACATCATGGCACTAAACCTGACTGAATGCAAGAAGCATTTGGACAACACTTTCAGGCATGTGGTGTGATTGTTGGGTTGTCCTGTGCAGGGCCAGGAGTTGGATTTGATGATCCTGGTGGGTCCCTTCCAACTCAGCTTATTCTATACTTCTGTGTACATCCAGCACGACTAGAATAATCCTGTTTTGGTACATTAGTCTTTGCCCTACTAATTCTAGTTCAGAAATAATTTTAGTTTGGGGAGATTGGTGGATAATCTGCTTCCAGACCCACAAAGGAATGCTCAGTAGTTTTGAGTTTTGTTTTCAGTTCCACATAGGTCATGTTGATCTATAGGTATCATTTCTTTAATTGTAAAACTATCTGTGCTTTCAAGCATTTCTTTTGTTTATTTCATTTTTAAAGGGCAGAAAAAGAAAAATATCTTTTCTTCAAGTAAATTCAGTCAAGACTGTGGTAAATCCTTGTTGTGGGCACTGAGATGTTTTTTGTTTATTTTTTGTTATTCATTTACTGCTGCTATATTATGTTTGTCATCATCTTATTATGCCTTTCTCCTGGCCAGTGTATACACAGAACATTTATCTGTGATGGCTGGAATGTCCAGGAATGCATTAGCCACAGAAATTGTGCTTTGAAGTAGTTGAATTGGGAGGTAACTGGATTTGAAGAAGGCACCTTCATTCATACTTCATAGCTGAACTCCTCTGGGATTCTGCAAAAAGTGTTACCCAGGACAGACATAAAAAAGCATGAGAACTTATTGAAAGATGCCACCTTCTGAAATATCCAAGTGAATTTCTGTTAAGAGACAGAAATCTCTTCTATTTTTGTTTTTATTCATGTAGTCTTTATGTTAGCATCTGAGAAAAATTCTGTGCTGCTATATTCTCATTGTATTTCTTTTTGTTGAATATGTAATCTCTGGCATTTTGGCCTGTGTTCATGTTAAGAAAATACTTGGCTAGGGTTTATGCATTCCTGGAAGGACAACAGCAGGTTTTAAGTAGAAACAAAAATGTCATTTTAAATGCATACATGACCTGGTTTACTTCTTCATTTCTCCCCTAGCCCAGTCTCTAGTCAGATACAAGCCAAGAGCTCCCAGAGTAAGACCTGGGTATTGAGGGGGCCAAAATTGGGGCAGTTCAGAGCCCAGAGATCCTGCAGCAGAGCCCCAGCCACCTTCCAGCCTCAACAGCAGCAGTCAGCTAGAGTCTGCCTTGGGGTGACTCTGGGGCTGGGGCAAGTCTCAGTTTAAGTATTAAAATCTGAAAATGTATCCATTGTCTTCCAATGTTTTGTTCAGTTCTGTTTGCTGCCCATGACAGCTGATAAAGAATTTGCTTCTGGGCAGTGACAGCAGTCTGAGTCTTGTTAGATTCACACAGTTGCCTCTGAAATACATTTTATTTCCCATTTAGTTTCATTCCTGAGTCACATAACTACTTTTAATTAACAGTTCTGTTGAACAATGGATACTTGTTGGGAAAAGAGAGCATTTGCTTTGATGAAACAACAGGATTGTCATAAACAGTGTAGTTTTGTGTTATCTGGAAGCAGATTGAACAAAACCACCATATAACTATTTACAAATGAATTTCTGACTGGAGGTTTTCAGCACTCATTTGCTTTTGAAACTCACCTCCTGCTGTGGCTGTCCCTGTGGTGAAGAACGTGTGGAATGCAGGCACCATTTTTTATGTCAGCTTGTAAGGTAGCACTCACTGTAACCTGCATTCTCTGCTCCTGGGGTGCTGGTTTCAGCCAGCAACAAGGGGCTAGTATTTTGGGGTTTTTTCCCTTTTAAAATGTGAGGTGTTAAGTTCCACTCTTGATCAGGTGGAAACACAACAAGCATTATAATGCAAGTGCAGTATTTTCTGTCACAGATCATGTTTTCCTGGCTACAGTCAGATCTGTAACCCCTACTTATCATTGCTTGGCTGGGTATGGCTGCCAGGCAAGAAAATGTCCTGTTTGTTCTAAATGTGGTGTTCACAGGAAAGGAACAAAGGAACAGATTTTATTGGTGTGCATCAGCATTCCCATCAGAGATATGTGTGTCCCCACATCACTCCTGTATTTCCTCATATACGTGTTCCCCAAGCAGTTTGAAGTGGTACTTGTATCATTGAGACTCAATCAGTACAGTTGTCTTTCTGCACCCTCTCATTTTCATTAGTGCTAAAGGAAGACTGTTCGGCATCATGTTTTACCCTCTTTTTCATACTTTTGAAGAAGACTCTTCATTACTTCTTTATTTCATCAAATTTCCATTCCTTTTTTCAATTAGCACATCCTTTCCTTGAGCTTAAAGGCTTGGTGGGTTTTGTTTGCCAAGTGTGGAGATTTGTGAATGGTTAAATATATGTTGAGATATCTTTGTTTTTACATATGTCAAATTCTATATGTTTTTACATATGTCAATACTAAGTCAAATTCTTCGTATTTCTGAATGGCTTTAAGTGTACATGTAAAATGAAACAATTCATAATTGTGTAGGAAAGAGGATTTTGAGAATTAAAATGATTGTTGCTCTGATGTCATAGATGTTTTGATACAAACAGGCCCAAACAGTAACCATAATGCTGCTTTTCCAGTTGTTTTCAGGAATATCTTTTTAGCTAGATTGTCTTTTTAGCTTAGTGAGCCAAATGGAGTTTCCCTTTTGTGCACATGAAAATGAGCACAAAAAACCTGCAAAACTTAACCTAGATAAGCATAGATAATAATACTGTTTTATTTTCTGTATTCTTTTATGCTTAATTGTATTTGCTAGGAAATGTCTGTGTCCATTGAGGTTAGCTGTCTGAAAGATGTAGTTGCTAAAGACAAGCTTTTAATGGGTGGTGCAGTTATGTTTTTGTATTACCATAAGTACAGATTTCTTAACTAAAATTTTATTTGAAAGCCTAAGTGACAAGGGGGAACTTAGAATAGTAATATTCCTTTTTTAAGGCTGAATTTAATTAAGTAATTAATTTTCAGGGCTCCTTCCTCTCATTGCTCTTACATTAGTCTTGATTTAGTAAAATCCAGCTACTTTCTTGGGATTTTGTTCATGCTGTAATATTGTACTGTCTTGCATGTTACTGTGTTGTGTTTATTATTCAGACCATTAAACATTAAATTAGGAAGATGAGAATTCTGAAGGACCTTTATTTTAGAGAAGAGATAATGGCCAATACCCTCCCCAAATATGCCATTTCAGGAATTCTTGTTTGCATAGTGTACAGGAGCTCTAACATTGCCAGCTTCATCAAGTGAAGAGTGTAGAGTCAAGTTAGTGACTGGTTGTAAGGGTTGTGACAAATTGAAATATAAAAGTGTCTTATGCATGCAGCACAGAGAACACAAAATTGAGCTGCTATTCATATTTTTCTCTGGTTATTAAATACATTTTCAAAATAATTGCTGCAAAAATACTTTTTTGAATCAGAAAATAATTTTCTTTCTTTTGGGACTCAGCCCCTGATCTGGTACTAGAGCTATTGTTTTTTTCTAGTCCTGTTCCCCTTCAGAATATATTTGATGACTGAACTGAGCTTACTCTGAATAAAAGATTCATGTCTTCCTTCTGTTTTGAATTGAAGAGTTTTGTGCCTGTCAGCCTTTTAGAATTTTTTAGGAAGGATTTATGTGTTTACAACTGTGTAACTTCTTCGCCCAACTGGACAAGAACATAATTCAGGTTAAATAAGATGGAGAAAATAGAGAGGATATAAAAGGATGGATAGCTATTACATGATAGGAACCTGATGGGGTAACATATTCTTGCATTTTTAGATTTTTAGGTTTTTATGTGTATCTCTAAGGGCTGAGTCCAGAGAGTACTTTACTGGGGTAAATCTTACCAGGCTTTCAAGTGTAGCTGGGTTTTTTACAATTTGTGTCAATAAATTGAACCTTTAAAAAATTATATTTTTCCATTTATCTAATCTTAGCTCTTTCAGGCCTCAAGGGATGATTTGCAGTCTATTTTCATTCTGTTGCAGGTTGTTAAAAATTAAATTTTAATCCGAAAACTCTTCTACAGAAAACTGTGAAAGTTGAAATGTTCTTGACTAGCCCTACTAGCCCCACTGACCTTTTTCATGATCCCTTGTGGGTTACTCTGTTCTGTGAAAAAATGTCCATCCATCATGGAACAGGTTCATAGGTTAAACAAGATAGGATCTGCTGTGTCTCACGTGGAGCAGGGGTCAAGCTGCCTCCCTTGTGGGGAAGGCCCTGGAGGTGCAGGTGTCCCCAAGATGTGTGTGTGCCACAGGTGGGACCAGAGGGGGGATGGCTGGTACCCCCTGCTCTCCCTGGCTCCTGGGCCTGTTCCCAGTGTGTCCGTGTTGGAAGGGGTCACAGGTGCCAGTGCTGGAAGCTCCAGCACTCCCAGCCACATCTCCAGAGGGGAGAGGCTCTGGCAGCATGGATCTGTGGGAGGCAGGTGGAGGGACTGTGCCTCCCTGTGGGTGGAGAACGAAGCTAAAAATGTGAAGTGAGAAACACATCCTGGATGGTTTTGTTTACGGGCTAAGGGAGGATGGAGAAAGAGTTCCCAAATAGAATACACAGAAAAGGAAATGATAGAGAAAACAGTAACTAGGAAATTAAATGGTTTAAACAAAATGAGGGACAAGGAGGTAAAAATACAGATGTTGTGGATATATGATGTAAACTAGAAAATAGGTGTTTAAAAAAATCTGTTTTACAGGATTTCTTAACACATGCTGAAATTCATGGATAGGACATTAAAAACAGAGATCATGAAAAACCTCTAATGACATTTTGCCTGTTTGATTTGGAAGTGACCCATCAGATATGTGAGCACACAGTGCCCTATATGGTCACACCTGTGAGTTCATAGTGCAGAAACATTTATTACTTAAGGTCTGGCTATATCTCTTCCTAATTACTTGGAAAGTACATGATAATTTTCCACTCTCTTAAGGTACAAATGATGTTCTATATGGTTAGCACATGAAACAGACCTGTAACAAGAGTGTGTGTCTGTGACATCAGGTGTGTGCATCATTTGCTGTGACACATGAAACTGCTGAGCAGCTTCCCAAAACTGACTGTGAGAAGAGAGGTTATTCTGCCCCTGGCAATGCTTTCTGCAGCATTTCTACAAACCTGGTAACAAAGTTAATGTCAGGAGTCTAAAACAGTTTTTTTGCAATGCTATTGGCTTCCAAGGAGACATTAGTAAGAATTATTGAAACAGATCCCTGGAACCGTAGGTATTTCACAACTGCCTTACTAGAATCCTTTATTAGATTTATATTCCTGGCTACAGCTTTACATTTTTTTTGGTTTGGGTTTTTTGGTTTGTTTGTTTGTTTTTTTTTTTTAGACATAGTAGTGAGAATTAATAAATCAGATCTCTTGAGAAATGGTTCTTTCACAATCACTTACTAATCCTCCTGGCAGGAATGTAAATAAATGAAGTTGTGTGAAGAATGGTGTCAGTGTTAGGGGATAACCAAGTACTAATTTCACTGAACAAGAACAGAAGTTTAGTAAGAAGGAGGTAAAGAGAAACCAGCTTAGACACAGAACTTTTCTGTGCTCTGCCTTTGGCAACAGAAGCAGGAAAAGTACCTCAAACAGCTCTCCAGAATAGTGTCAGAGTGGAAGGGTGAAAATGCTGGCTTCCCTGAGGAACCAAAGCCTTAGGTAGTTGGGGGAACTGAAGAATAATTCATTTTGTTAGCTTATCTTTTTTGAGCTGCTTGCAGTATTTTACTCCCTTTGCTTCCTGATAAAATTAATTGGTTGGTATTTTGTTAAACCTGATCTGGGAGCTCAGGACTCTGAAGCAGCATAAACTGATGGAAATCTACCATGCAACCCAGCCTCTCCTTTGGTCCAACAGTACTGTAGCATCCACTTGAAAAATACCAAACATATCAGCCAGACTCTCTCTTTTGACTTGAGATGAGGTCAGTCTCCTTTGGTAGGCAGGATCCAGTTTCACTTTTGCTAGCAAGGTACAAAATGCCAGGAAAAGCACCCTTTCTTTCTTTCAGGACACTGCTTACATATGTATGCAACTCAGATGGGAAGGAGGGTGTACATTTTTTCCACCCAAAGTTTAACTTGTCTGAGGTGATATTCAAGCTAAGGTGATAGACATCTAAAACCAAGATGTCATCCACATGTAGGGAATTAATATTAAATATCTGGCATGGAAATATTTCAGGAAATGTAGTTTTATATGCTTCTGTTTCAGGATTAATTTTCAAAAATAGCAAGCATCCAGAAGGTGAGTATATTGTGGCAGTTTTTTCTTCAATACTGGAAACCAAGAGCATAAGTGAGTATCATTGGGTAAGAGAAGTGCAGCACCTTGCTCTTATGCTGCACTAAAGGATCCCATGGGCCCAGACTCATTCATCCTCGTTTTGGGACTCTCCACTGCTGCTCTACCTGGTGATTTAAAGACCTACTTCCAGAGGTTTTTGTGGGCTGTTACAACTTCTATTTTTCCTTCATCTCCTCTTCCTACATCCAGCAGGTAAAGGAGCTTTCTGAGTGGTTCCTAGGGTTGTTATTTTTCACTGCCACAAACAATGATTAAGTGCTGGGTGTTGTCTGCTGGGGAGGCTGGAGGCAGAGTGGTCAGATAAGATGGCATGACCAGTTCTCAGAGTATACAATTGCAGCCTGCTGTTTGTTTTAAAATATTAACCTACCTTCAGATTGGAAAACCTGTTTTTTTATCTAGTATGGTGTCATGTTAGTACTATCAGACCTTTGTGGTTGCCAAACTAAGGCAGAAAAATGGTCTTGGAAGGTTTCCATGCAGATAATCTGTCTTAAAGCGTAAACATGCTAAGTAAAGAGCCATGATTTTTGAACTGAAAACCCTATCTTGGTGGGAGTAACTAGTGCATGAAAATTCTGTCATTTACAGGAATACATGTGATATGGATATTTGAATCTATTTTACTGGTACCTGTATGGGCTTTCCACACTGCTGTCTGTGAGATTTGCCTTACCTGATGGGGCTTTGAGCAATCTGGTCTAGGGAATGATTTCCCTGCTCATGATGGGGGTTGGGTTTAGCTGACCTTAAAGGACCCTTCCAGCCCAGACTGTTCCATGATTCTGTGGCTGAGCCTGCTTTAAATGCCAGCTAGGTGGTCAATAGCAAGAGGACCTGTGCAAGGCCCATCCAGCTCCCTGGGCTTCTGCATAGGGTGAAGACTTGTTTTCAAAGATCAGGGGCATCAGCTTCTCCAAGCTCTGAGGCGTGCACCTGGGAGCACAACTGACGTTTGTCTGTTTGCTGCTCAGCCCCAGGGTACTTGCTTTTATTTTGGAAACAGCCCTTGCCCTGTATTTGTGTTTGCTCTGAGAACTGAGTGGTGCTGCCATCTCAGACAGCAAGAGCTGATCTGTGCAGGGCACTCTCCCAGGAAGGAGAGTGTTCTGGAATAGCCTGATAGTACAAATCACCAACGTACAGGAAAACCCACGAGTGTCTGTTCATACTCTCCTTTTTTAGGGTAGTGACACCAGAGAAGGCTGAAGCCTGGGGGGTTTTTTGTAAGTTGTTCTGCGTCCTCCAAAGTCAGCTAACTTTCACTAGTAATTGTGCTCACATAAGCATGATTTCCTTCTAACAACAGGCCAAAGATCTTCTGCAACAGCAGGAATTCTATGAATATTTCATGAGTAGCTTAAGTTAGAATTTTTAGGATTAAAAAGAGGAAACTGGGTCAAATGCACATGTTGTAAGCATCTAACTTCTTTAATGCTAGATTCATATATGTTGCATTCTGAAAGCTGAAGAAGCAGGTTTTCTGTGGTGGCTTTTTTTGTGTGGTGATGTGGTTTTTTTCTTTGGAATGTTCTATGAAACAATTACTTTTCCCTTTGGGATTCTGTGGGCCAAATCCCAAGAGACTCATGGAGTTTCATAGTGTGTCCAACGACTTCAGGAGATGCTTTTCCAGCATGTGATATCTGAGTTAGATGTTTTCAAATATTGTCACAAGCTGTAACTGCCAAAGCCACTGCCAGTGCCCAGATAAGTTCAGATTAAAGGAAAGGAGGGTTTCTTCCTTCCTAAAGATCAGTTTCATGGGAGAGATGGAGAATGTAGTTACCACATCATGCTGTCATTGCAATGGTCTTATGAACAGAAGTAATGAAATGCAGAAGAAAGGATCCTGATGGCTGTTTTTTCAAATCTCTCTTACACCTGTAAGTGTGTTAGTGGCTCCCTTGCATAACTTCAGTTCTATTTTATTGTTCTAACTCTCTCTTTGGCATTATGTGCAGTATTAGGCTTCGTTTTACAAGATACAGGAGATGATGAAACAGAAAATGGAAAAAACCCACCAGTGTATTAGAAGTTTCTTTGGAGCTGTAAATAGTCAATATGACTGTTCTCAATGTTTTCACACACGGTTTTACTCTCATGTGACAATTATCTGTAATGGTTAGTATCTTTTTTCTTCATATTTTCAGCCATTTAGACGTTTTTAGATTCAGTGTATAAAATACAGAACTGGCTAAGCTATAACATAGCTCTTAATGGTCTTTGTGGTCTTTTTTAAATATTCATGGAAATAGAAAGTGTATAAATGTAATTGATTGCTTAGCATTATTGTGGTAAAAGGCATTTCTAAGTTTAATACTGTTGGGGCTTTTTGTTACACAGAAATACACCAGTGCAAGATGGACTGTCTGGTGTCTTTGCCAGAGCAAGTGCTGAGTATTCAGTGCAACAGGAGCTTGGGAAGGGTAACCCAGCTGGTCCTGCTTGACATCTCTGTGCCAGCCTAGTCCTCCTCTCTGCCTCCTCTCAGTTGCCTTTGGAAGCAGTCATCTATCCTGTAGTTTTGTCCCAAGTGGGTTCTGGGTATTTTAAGAAAACTGAAAATGACAGTGTTGCACCTACATGATTATTACCCTCCCTTTTGCTAGCTCAGACTCAAAGCTGGCATTATGTTGTCTTAAAGGGGCCTGAACTGTGAGAATTTGTCTTCTTCCTCCCTGTGAAATACCTCCACTGAGTAATAGCATGCAAATACAAAATATAAAACCAAAGAAATGGATTTATTTTTGGCTCATTTAGGCTTTTGTGCTATTAATTCCATGGCAGATGTTTTCTTTTTCAAGCTATACTCCATCACAGAGTATGTTTTATCCAGAGTGAATGCTAGTGTCTGCATTGGGTGCTAAAGTGTCACTTTTAAGAAGGGCAATATTTTTAATGACAAAGAGCAAAGTCCGAAGAACAAGTGGACCCTGTTTCTGGGTTTCTTTAAGTGGAATTAGATTGCTTTACCTACAGGTTTTGTGGCTGACTGGCTTCTTTCTTTGCTTTTTATCATAACATTGGGGGGTTTATAGCAATTAAATCACTACTCATTCACTACTCATGAAGTTACTTCAAACAAGCTTTTGCTCAATAAAGATCAAGTTTGGGTTTTATTATTAAATCTTGAATACTGCCTCTTCACTAGGAGGAATTTCCACTTATCCTGGGAATTAATTCTGCATTTGTTTGGAATTAAATTACAGTGGATTTGTTTGATTGGGGGTTTTTTATCATCATCTTCTTCTTTTCCCCCTGTTCAGCTGTGAGGTCTGGCTGGCTGCCCCCACCACCACCTGCACTGCCCCCTCGACCTTCTGTATCTCAGGTACGGACAAAGCTTTAGTTCTTTGCTGTGTGTTATTTGTTTATTTATGTTACCATCACAGTGGTTAGCACAAGTTGGTTTGGACACAGCAGTTGTTCTTGCTTCCAAGTTAATGAAAATCTGCAGTTTGCAGTTCCCTGTCCTCCTCTGTGTGTCTGTCTGGCTGGTGTGTCGCAGTGTCAAATTACAGACTAATTAAACCTCTTTGCACTGGAGCTGAGTGCACCCACTAGACCTAACTGTAAATTAAAGGCTAGCAAAACTATCTCCTAAAAAGAGTTTCATGCCTGAAAGTATGGGCTTGTTAGCTGCTATTGCTATTTGCTTCTTGAGCTTCAAAAGCACCGAGGGCCTCTGCATGGAAGTGTGTATTGCACCCATGGATTTAAAAAAAATAATGCTGAAAGAAGCAAATGCCATGTCAGTTATGTTGTAAAGTTTCAAACCATTAGTGGTGTGCTTTTGTCTAACTTTTTGGGTGAGTTTTTGGGTTTTGTATTTTAGAGCATCACACAACTACAGCACAACACAAATTGACAAAATCATGCATGTCTGCATCCAGATAACTCTTCACGTTTCAGGAAATGATGGAGGATCATAATCTTTTTTCTTTCTATGTTGTTGGCTGTGTTAAGTCTTAGGCAGCAATATTCATCTATTACTCCTTTAGATGAAGTGTATGCTAGGAAACAAATCCACAGGGGAGCTGACAGCCCTTACATACAAAAAGCTGATGAGATACCTTCCTGAGGCCAGAATGGTCATCACTTGAGCTTTGGATCTACCCTTGAGAGTGTGCTGTTGAATGCCTCTTACTGTACAGTGCTTATGATAGAAATGATTAGAGGCTTGTTGCCACCCCCAGCTCCACCAGCAGCTTGTTGTGCTCTTCATGTCCTCAGCCCTTGTTAACACTGAGTGCAGTTTCTGCCTTGAGGGCTGTATAAGACTCTGGTTTGAGCTTGCATTTCCCCAGTCAGGATGGCGTTAGCCATGCTGCTGACAGCATACACCCCTTAGTGCCCCCATCACATTCCTGCTTTGTCTGACACTCTCCAGAGAGCAGCATTTCCCTCTGGCTTCCCCAGATCCCACAGCGCAGCTCCCTGCCTCCCAATCCCAGATCCCACAGCACAGCTCCCTACTTCCCAATCTCAGATCCCAGAGCACAGCTCCCTTCCTCCTGATCCCAGATCCCACAGCACAGCTCCCTGCCTCCCAATCCCAGATCCCACAGCACAGCTCCCTGCCTCCCAGTTGTGTGCCTACAGGAGTTGCTGCTGCAACCCATGCCAGCCCTCCTGCTGCTGCTCCAGCTTCCCACAGTGCTGGCTTTCTGTGCAGTGCAAGCCCTTTTGCTGCCATCAGGAAAAGCACTAACTACAACAAATCCTGCTCTCAGGGAACAAAACCATTGGTTTCAAGCAAGATTCTGTAAATTTTCTGTTCCCTTGTCCTGTGATCAGGTTTATTTCCTTAGCAGGAGAGTGACAACTTAATTTGTTTATGCATGTCCAGCAGCTTCCTTACCAAATACTGAGCCAAGTGCTCATCCTACATTGGCACATACAGAATACAGGAGCTTTCTAAAATTATAAACACAAGAAGATTCTCATGTGAGATTTTTGATCCAGTCCTCTCCATTACAAAAGTCAGGTTTCTAAAGGGAAAAAAACCTGAGTGGTTTCTCTGTCTGCTTAGTAGTGAATATGCAGCTGATGCTTTGCTAACATTCATCATTTATATTCACTCAATTTATTTCTGATGATATTTAAAGATATTGAATCAAATATCAAAATACTGTTGTACTCATGTCTCTCAAAACTATATCTAAAACCAGTTCTTGAAAACATAATAAACTTCATGCTCATCACATTGTTTATTTTTTCTCCAAGCATGCCTTTCTGTGATAAAGGTAACAGACAGTATGGAAGTATGTGTGATGGGGTCATAATTCAGCTGAGCTCACCTTTGCAAATAGCATGTAAGCAATAGTGAGCATATGGGTTACAGTAGTCCAATGGGGCCCTTGATTTAAAGAGCACAGAGAAGCTGGAGGAAGGGATCTGCTTTCAAAGCTGAGACAGGATCAAGAACTGAAGAAAAGCCATGAGACTGAAATTGCATATTCAGCTGTTTCAAGATTTACCAAACTCTTCTTAAATTTCTATTTTAACTTATTTTCCAACAATGTTATTGAAAATAATTTTTTAGTGTCATTTTGCTGTATGTCTGCAGTTAAGCAATGTTAATGACAAATGTAGCTTGGAAGTGAAGCAAACCCTGCATATTTCAGGTGGCTATGCACCTTATAAGTATGCTCATGATATGATTATTTTGGCTCAGCTTTGAAAATCAGTTGATGGAGGAGGATAGGGAAATAATTTCTTTCTGAGGACCATGGTTTTCTATGGATGACTGAGAAGCAACTTGAACCAGTTTTCTCTTCAGAGTGAGATTAAAGGGCTCATGGGATGTAAAGACCAAAGTGCATAAAAGACAGGTACCAAGGGGTAGGTGTTACACTTTAGTGAAGCAGAAGTCCTCCTATGAGCCTGATCAATAGCAATATAGAAATGGCACCTTGACTTTGGTCCTGTGTTGCAGTGCTTTTTTGCAGAATTTATTTCAGCCTTTAGGAAAACATTATTTTTCCTGTCAGAATCTCCAAGGTAATCAACCTTAGTGAGTTACTGAATCACTGGTTATTCAGAGCGTGCCAAACATCTCTACTCACATCACAAACTTCCTGAATTATGTCCACATCCAACTCTGCCTGCGTAGTCTGGGCAGCTGAATTATGAGGGACAGGGACTGTATCACTGGGTGAGCAAAGCACAAGGTGATACTTACAGCTCATGCTGTTGTGGCCTTGACTTCACAGCTCAGGGCATGCACAGGCTTACTGTGGCAGGCTCAAGTCTTGGGATGCTGTGAGGGCCAGTTTATGGCAAATAGCAGCAGGGCTGGCTTCTCTGCTCAGCTTGCTGCTGCCAACCCATTCTGTTCCACACCTCTGCTGGGCAGACACCTTTATGGGTGGTGGTTGCATCTCTTTGCTTCAACAGCTTTTGGATCTGGTGGATTTAACTCTCTTTTTTCTTGATGGCCTCTGAAAGGCTATGGCAGCTGCTTCTCAGGATGTGCCTCCATTGCCAATGTCAGCATTTTATTGACTTTGTATCAGTCCATAAGCTGTATTTAGGTTTCCTCAGAGCTTTCACCAGACACTTCTCTGATGCAGTGATGCTTTTATCTGAGGTCCCTGTGGTGACTGTAAGCAATCTGAATAAATAAAGATGAACAAAAGGCCACTTTAAATAGTGTGGATACATCATTATCTTCAATTCATGATCTTTTAACCTAAATTCTAGGCTATACCTCTCTGCGCTCCAAGCCATTTTGAATTATGTTTACAGTTAGACATTGTGAATTGCAGAATGAACTCTTTTATTAGATTCATCAATTCATATTGCTTTCCTATTAAAAAAAGTAATTCAAGTTTTGCCTCAATTCTGTAAAGAGTTCTTGGAAAGATTATATATGGAAAAACATATACATAGATGAGAGGGGTTTTTTTTGGATATGTTATTTTGAAGTGTTTTTCTTCTGTGCATAAGCCTGTGTGCAACTTCACTGACACCTTCTGTGATCTCTAGTAGCACGTCTCACATTTAGCAAGTCTGCAGTAGCTTCTTGGATTTAAGGATAATTTTATCCATATCGCTTTCCCAACTTTTTTGACCGTAAATATTTAATACATTTTACTACAAGCTGTTGTAGACTTTGGATGCTGGCAATGCCTTACCTCTGCTTATTTCCCATGGCATGCTGTAGTATATAGAACAGATAACATGTAGCTTATGTAAATACCTACTGTGATTTTTTTTCTGGGCTTGTAGAGAATGGGATTCAGTGGCTTGGGTAAGTTTTCCTCATCCTGTGATCCTAACTTGATAGTAAACTTTAAGTCATCAAGGAGAAATGGCATAAAGGTGGCCCCAAAACTCTTGTGCAGATCCAGGGCTGTACAGAGAAAATTTGTGTAACATGGAGGTGCAAGAATCATGGTAGGAAGGCAATAGCTTTGCAGCTGATCTGCAGTGACACAGATTTCAGATAGAAAATAACTTTGGGTGCTCATTAATAATGTTCCACTGGAGCCAAACATGTATGCACATCTCATATAAGCCCTTGTTGTTATTTTTTTAATGGAAAACAAAATGATACTTTATTACTGTTGGCTTTTGAGCCTACAGAAGTCATTTACCACAGCTGCTTTCTCTGGGAGATTTAGTAACATATTTATGTTAATAGGAATTACGGATGAACACTGAAGAGCAAATATAACTTCAGGATTTTATCCAACATCAGCTAACTATCTGCAACGTTGCCCAATTGGATCAACGTTCCTTTATTTAAATTACTCTATTTCAGTACCTTCCTGTCCAGTAATGAAGGCATATCTTCAATCCTGCCTGTGCTGTATAAGGGAATTTGAAAACAGTGGGACTGGAAGAAAACTGTGTATCTTGGCTGAAAAAACTGATGTTCCTGGTCTCTTTTCCCAGAGTCACAATTTTAAGCCTGTTGATTTTGTAAATTCACACTGGTTTGTGCTGCACTTTTATTTCTGGAGACCTTGGAATGTGTTTTTCCCACTGATTCTGTGCTGGCAGTTTTGCCAGGCACTGAAAAATTACGGGTGAAGGCAAAGCATTCAAGTGAAGTAGAGTAGGTAGGCAGCTGTTAACATTTCCAAATTGAAGTACCCTGAGTACAGTGCAGCTCTGAAGATGAAAATCTCACTATGTTACATGAGCTCAGAATTCAGCTGTCAGTTTAGTGGCCATTGTTACCATTAGATGTTATTGATTTGGTGAAATCCTGGAAATGGAGCAGTGTGAGGGGCTGATGGGTGGGTCACCCTGCCCAGTCACAGCCCCTGGTGGTGTTGGAAAGCAAAGATACTATTCTTTTTAACATATTGAATGTTTGCTCTCCAAATGTTACTTGATACTTCATAACTCCTTGAAGCTTTTTGGCCATTCATCATCCAGAATTGCAAGTGAAAACTGGGACCCATTTCAAGAAGTTGTCTCTACTAAAATGCCTCCACGTCCTGCTGAATCCATGGAGAGCCACGAGTGTGGGATGTGCTCAGGCTGGGTTTGTAACCATCAATTGCACATGCCTGTGCTGAGGCCAAGAGGTGGGGAAGGACTGCCATCCTGCTGCTGAGACCTCTGGGCCTCCAGAGCAGGATGGCCATGTGCAGGCTCCGTGCTGGGAGGGGGTCCAGGCATCCCCCCACACCCAGCACCCTTGGCTAAAGCAGAGATACGTGGAGGGTGAGGTCAGGCTTGCTTACAAGGTTGTTTGGAGA
This sequence comes from Drymodes brunneopygia, assembly GCA_013400955.1. Lineage (NCBI taxonomy): Eukaryota > Metazoa > Chordata > Aves > Passeriformes > Petroicidae > Drymodes > Drymodes brunneopygia. The sequence goes on along the minus strand of VZTZ01023974.1, from coordinate 194,115 downwards.
AAATGGTCAGGCATTCCTTTATTCTGTAAAATTACATGAGGAATTCCAAGTGCTGGCAGGACCCCTTGAATTTTACAGGAAGGAACTTTTCTGTTACATAAATAAAAATCACCCCCGCAAAAAAGTGAAGATTTTTCTTTTTGCACCATGCAATTTTATACGTGATGGTACTCTCCCAAACTACTATTTTATATTAAATGAAAGGAATCCTTTTTAGCTTGCATTTACAACCACTGTGCAAGGAAAGGTTGGGGTTTATTTGATCATCTCCATGGTTTTGGCTGCAGAATAACATATGTTGTATAAGCCATGCTATAGGTACTGAAGAAGTATGTAGCAGTAATGAAACTGAAAGTCTTCTATAACATGAAAGATTTTGCCATCTGCCACTTTAATATAATACAAATGGATTATCCTTCCTCTCATGAAAATTATATATTAAATCTAAGACAGCCAGACAAAATAAATTATGATTTAAGAAGTGGTGGAAAGTAGCACAGTTAAAATTGAATTTGAGGAGAAGTTGATGGATGCTGTAAAATCCTTTCTAAAGAGGTTTCTGGAAGAGTGGAAGAAGGCAAGTATCTTAATTAAAATGTGTTGTAACAAATTTTTAATTTGGCTTCACATTTATCATAACAACAAAAAAAGAAGCTAAGAACCCAATGCCTGTATCTCTAGTGGAATGCACATATGCCTTTCTAGCTTACGTTAATCTAGTTTTGTGGAAGTTGAAGTATTAAAACAGATTGTTAATGCTTCCATCTGGGTCCTATTCTTTCCTTGTGAATGAGCTGAACATTGCAGCAATTTGTTTGTATTTACTGCCTTTCTCCTCAACCTTATCACCAGCCCTCAGATAGCTCAGGGAAAGAAAAAGCTTATCAAAACTTCAGGGCTGCACAGCACTGAGAAAGCAGGCAGCACACTAAGACCCTGGCAGCTTGTTGCATTTGCATCCCTGTGGGGTTTTTTTCTGTCTTACCATTTTCAGTTTTTGTAATAAGCAATAAAAAGAATTGATGATTCAGTGTGGGATGCAGGAGACTCACAGAAACTGGAATTGAGATGTCTTGACTTTCCAGAAATTGGCTTTAAGCACAGAAATATGAGTGTTTAGAAAGGAGCAAAATACCTCTTAAATGAACTTATGCAGAGATGATAGAAGATTGCAGTGGGCACATGCAGAGCATTAAGCATATTTAGTATCCTACTTTTTCTTACAGATAAGCTGTTCTCAATACTTTTTTTGCAAAGCTAAGCAGTGGCACTATATAGGTAATGATTTTGGGCTACTCCAATAAATGCACAAAGATAATTTCATTTCTGTGAGTAGTACCAGTGACTACAATGGGACTGTTTCCATGTGTAAAGTTAGCCTGGAGCATAAGTGTGGGTGAAACTGAATAGTGGGAATGATTGAATATGTATACTTCACCACTTACAAATAGGCTATCAGGTAACAGAAATACAGAAGCTTTGTGTAGATCTTCTGTTCTGGAAGATCAGTTACGGATTGTCTTCAAAAGTGGGTGTGAAATCTACGTATAATCCAGCATTGCAAAGCAAAAGAACTGGAAACATAAGTGAAGAAGTAGTTGTTAAGATACTGTGTTCTCTTATGGTTATGAAAATATTTCATTTGGGGCTTTTGAAGCACTCAGTGCTTAAGTGAGCATTACATTTTCTTGTAGAAAGGTGCTGTTGAGTGTCATCACATGGAGCAGTGAGGAGATTATCAATGGCTGGTCAGGGATCATGCAATGAAAAAATGAGCATTTGCAACTCTAATACTCTCCTTAACGATGAGAAATTATTTGTCCTAATGCTCAGTGTTGACCATAGGCTGCAGGTTGGGCTCTGTCTGTGGCCACTGCACAGAAACTTTGTTGGCCAGTTCTACCTTCTGCCTGGAAGAATGAGAAGGGTATGGCTATTCCTAGAAAACTCGAGACTGTGCTAAGGAAACAGGAGATGCTATCTGCTAATATAACTGGACTGGTCTCTGCAAAGAGAATCTCCTCAGGAGATTTGGAATAGGACACTCTCATGCTCTTTTCTGTAGTCACTTACCCTGCTTCCCAAAATCAAGACACCCTTAGGCCTGGTGTGCAGACTCTGCACTGCTGTTAGTGCAGACGACCAGGATATTCTGCAACCCTGAGTGTGTTCCCAGCCATACCAGCCAGCACAGCAGCATTCCCAATGTCAGTAGTTTACTCCACTCTGAGGATGTGAGACACCTCCATCAAAGCACTCCCACACTGCCATAAGTGGAGCTTCCTTTGGAAGACCGTGTTGCTTGATGTACAATTAATAAACCAATGGTGAAGGATTTAAACCCAAAAATAATTGTGCCAAGATGTGTGAAAATGTTAAGACATTTCTGAGGTTGGAGGGAGGTAGTTCATTGCCATGTGTCTGAATGAGTTGCAGGCAGACTATGCTAAGCATGATATTAAAACTATGAAGAACTAAAGGGAACCCATCTCAGCTGCTCCTGAAGGATCTCCTTTTCCTTGTACTCCACTATAAGATCAGAGTACTGTTGAGCCAGGCTCTCTCTGCCCAATGCCAGAAGGCTACAAATACCCCACAAATACTACAAATACTCCAAATCAGCAAAGGGGAAGAAATCTGTGAAGAATCCCTCTGCCAAAAGAAAAGGCGGGAGTTATTTTTCCTTTGAAATCTGTGTGGGGACAATGTGGGGAGACATCAGCTTGCAGAATATATTTGTAAAGCTTCTCAGAGAGGACTTTGTTGGATTGGCTACCGCAGCAAGCCTACTTTTCATTGATGCATGATGATGTGTGTGCCAAGCGCTCAGCAGTGGCCTGTCCCGTGTGCCACTAGGTGGCAGTTTAGGGACACGGCAGTCACTTGGTTTTATTCATTATGCAGGAGCTGCGTCAACAGAACTAGGGATTTTTTTGGATTTTTTGGATTTTTTTTTATATTTTTGAGGTTTTGATTTTTGGTCGGATGTAGCTATTTCTTTATTTTTCCCAGCCCCTGCACTGCTGGCTGCCGAACTTTGCCATCCTCACGTCCTGGCAGCAGGAGGTGTGGCCGGCCAGCAGGTACCACAGCCCTGGGCTGCAGGCTGTGCCTGGCAGACACATCGCAGCACTCACAAAGAGTGTGTCTTGCTCGCACAGGTTTTAAAATCTTACCCTTTCTGACAGTTTCACTGCAATTTATATTTGCTTTCACCAGAACACAAAGTTTACGCTTTCCCTTTTCAGCTCTCTTTGGTTTGAAACAGTATTCTCCTGCAATGAGACCATTAAAAAAAAAAAAAAAAAGGCAAAAAGAGAGGGTGGTTCTGCAAAAGTTTGGATTCTGGTCTTTTTTTAAATTTTTCTTTCCCCCCTAGGCCCCTTATCTGACAGTGATTTCAGTTTTTCTGATTATTTGTAACTGACATAGTAGAATACCAATCTATTCAGTTACTTCTACACGGTTTGAACATACTGGTTCTTTAAAAGTTGCATTTTTTTATCTAGACATAAATAACATGGACTTGGTAGTTTGGGGTTTTTTCTCCATTCTGTGGAATAAGTTAATATATTCTTGTTTTTGATGCAAGGTTTAGTGTAGACTCCAACAAGAGTGTGAGCACCAGAAACTGCCTTCCTAGCCAGGATAAGGCAGGTATCTGGTGCTCCCTGTCCAGGAAAGGTCATTAAAAGCTGTCTCTCCTGTACCCTGGCACTGTTCTGTGTTGTGCAGCAAAGCTATACCAGGAGGACTTTCTAGTATATATATTACATATCTCTCTGAAGGGCTGGGTTTACTCTTGCTGTCCCTAAATGAATGAATGGGCTGTCAAATTGATGTGGCCCAAACTTACTGTGTGGTTCTGTTCATTACTTGAGCTTTGCCATCCCCAAATCATTCATGAAACCTTTGTGGACTTTGCCAGGCTACTGTTAGCAGTGCTCAGAGCCTTCATTTCTTTCAAATGTATAAAAAGCAGTTGTAGAAATAAGGGAGGTTATGGGCTATTCAGTTTGCTGATAAAGAAATATTCTGTTGCATTCATGGACTTTAAAACGTCTTTGATTTTTATAGACACACAAAAAAATTGCTTTTTTCCATTTCACTCTATTTGACCAGAAATCTACATTTACAGAGGAAGCCCTTCAATACATAAAAAGCTTTTCAAAATTCAAATGTTAGCATACAATTTATTAGTTATTAGAATTTTAAAAAATTTAAGATATTCATATTCAAATACTGGAAAGATTACAGTGTGAGGGGCTCTTTGGGGGTTTTTTGACCATTAGGTAACACTACAGATAAAGCTCACTTAAAAAGGGTGGGAGAGAAATCTTGTCAGTCAAAATACCTTTTCCCTCTCTCCTGAGGAATTTCATGTGTGTTTTTAAAAAATTAATTTCAAAACTTCCTCCTCTGTGCACATGTTTGATACTGTATGGTTGGAGAAGAGCAGTACCACAGAACCACATTTCCCCTGCACCTTTCTGTACAGCTCTTATTGTGTCTGTTATGGAAGAGATGAAAATGGTGTGGAAAAGTTCCTCCTTTTTAAATATACCAAATTCTGTACTTTCTGTTGTTTTTATTTAACTTACAGTTAAGCACTTGGAAACTTGTGACTGCTACAGAGCTTGGTGGGCCTATGCAGAAACCCCTTGGCAACAGTGAGTTAGGTTCTTTGGTGTGCAACAAATTATTGTTATTATGGCTAAAATCCTGGTGCCTTATAAGTTTGAGATTTGCCTTGGACTTGGTTTTTAAACAGAGGCTTTCACCTGTGTAGAAATGAGCCTTATTTGAGGAGGGAGCAGGATGGCAGGGTGCCCCTTCTGCCCTGGGGGCCATTGCCAGCCTGGCTCCAGCTTGGCAGGAGCCAGGAAAGAGGAGAGCCTGTCTGTCAGTGCCAAGTGGCCTCAACCTCCTGCTTCTGCCTGCCTTCCCCATCTTGGAGAGCCAGCCTGTATTATCTGTACAGAAAACAGCCACACCATGGTTATAATAACCATGTTTGCTGCTGTGCCCCTGGGGACAGGCAACTCTAAATCCTGCCACCCTCCCTGGTGCTGTGCCCTGTCCTGGTGGAGGAAATCAAAAGGTGCAGAAAGCTTTCATGAGAGGCAAAGCAAGGGATTAACCCTCTGTTTTAATTTGCTTCTCAGTCAGACATGTTGGGAATCAAGTGTTTCGTTTTGCAGATGTGTGGATCTGGGTGGTGAGTGTTCTGCTGCATTTCTGTTTGAAAGGTGAGAAGGGAGGAGGGAAGACTTGTCTGCTTTTTTATGACTTGTGTTTTCAGTAACTTTGCTGGAATTTTTGGTATGATTCAGGCTTTGTCACTCCAGCTTCATAAACTTCAAAGACAGAGGCTTACTCCTATGACTTTTCATCTGTTTCAGGTGATAATAAGGTGACATGGATCTTTCTAGCTTTTTTCCACTCTTTTAGGTTTTCTCTGAGTATTTAGGGCATAATGGTAATTCCAGAAGAAATTCTGGCTACTGGATTGTTTACGTGCAGAGACATGGTTCCTAATACCTCACTAAAACACTTTTCTCCCATTTACCCAGCATAATAAAATGCAAGAGTATGGTTTCATTAAAAATCTGCAAAATACATATGTCATCCATCCAGCTGTCACCCTAGATCTCCATTTTCCTTACTGCTGAATTGTTAAAGTAACTTTTCTTTTGTGTGTAACATTTCCTTTCATTGACTTTATTGTATGTGACTGCTAGTCATTTTCTGGGTGTAGCAATGACTGATTTGTTGTTGCAGACAGAGCAACCATCTGAGGTTGAATTACATCCTCAGATGAACAGACCCCCATCGCAGGCAGAAGAAAACAGTTCAGCAAAAAAGGTGAGATCTGCACACATTTCACCATTATGGAGTGATTTTGCCTTCATCAACAAATGTCGCTGTTTTTAAGTTTAAAAGCAGTTAAACAGAGGGTTAGGGTTGTGTTTTTACATGTTTACCTTCTCTGGAGGTCAAGACACTGCAGAGAACTGTGATCATATGTGACATCAACTTGGAGAAACCATTAAGAAACCTCTCAGTACGTACACATTGATGCACGTGCTTTGAGAGAGGCAGCTTGCCATTTATTTCAAATCAATAGGGGCTTGTGGAGCCTTAGGGAAAACTAAAAAGAGTTTGATTGTAGTCCAGCCCTGTCTTACTGTAGTTCCTTCGAACTGATGCACTTCTTGGTTTCAGTTATTGAGGGTTTGATTTTGATGTAAACACACCTGTTTGCTAGAGGTCAGGATCTGCCACTAAATGTACATAGACTGGGAGAGATCTGCTCAAGATAGTTTCTGATATGTTTTTGTATGAACCTATCATTTGTAAAAAGTAAGCACTGGGATTAAAATGGCACACTTCAAAGGGCCTTGCTGAGGGATGGAGTGGCCTTAGCAGTGACTGTGAGCATTTTCCCTCTCCTGATCATGCTCTGACCATCTCTTTCCACCAGCCCCAGCCAGAGCAAGTTTGGATAGGTGGCAAATACAGATCCTCCCCACTCTGGCCCCTCCTGCAGCCAGAGACCACCTGCAAGACATTTACTCAGCCCAACCAAGAACTTTTGGCAGGTGCTGGATGTACCTTGCCCAGTGAGCACCATCACACTTCTTACTGTAACAGGGGGCACAGAAAAAACATCCATATCCTCATTTTCTGTATGTCACAGGGCTTTCTGGGCAGTGTCCTGCTCTGCTTGTGCTCATCATATGCTACTTCTAGCCTGGCCCTGCTTCTTCCTTGCTCTGCTTTGTAGCCCTGCTGGGGAAATTAAATCCTTGTGGTCCACCTACTTCATGCTCACCCTCATCCCACCTGATTCCCTAAAATGCAGCAAAGCCCCAGGCTGTAGGGTGTGGGAGGCAGGTGGTTGTTGCAGAGCTGACCCACCTTCCAAAGCCTGGTGCAGCAGGAGCCAGCCAAAGAGCCCCTGCAGAGGGATTTACTTTTAGATATTGGACCATTGCTTACAGTACTGTGTTTGAAAGGGAAGAGGGATTTATTCTGTAGATTGGTAGGGTTTGGGCAGTTTAAGGTAGACTGGGATTGTGTGTTTGGCATTATAATTGTGGAAGGCATATGCTGTATGGGGTGTATTTTCAGGGAACTGTGCCTGTGCAGAGGATTTCAGAGCATGGCATTGTCATAGATCAGTGCAGTCATGATGTGCTGACATTCTGATCAGAACATCTGATAATATTTTTAGATTTTTTCAGTAATTACAGAACTGTTTTTTAATGGTTAAACCTTTTTCCTTATAATTAAAATCCTTTTAATAATTGCAACCCTTCTAATATAAATGATTGATGGTTTTATACTAGTTACATTTTGTATCACTCATAGTAGTCTCTTCTTATGAGTCAGGCTGCTTACTACAGTGTTGATTTTTTTCCTTGTAGTTGCTTTGTCATTAAATATTTCCCCGTTAATTTTTTTCTAATTTTATTAACATTTAGCCAAAACACAGTAGTGAAGATAATCTAGCCCAGTAAAATGTGTGCTAGTGAAATCTGGTCTTTGATTTTGTCTTTGATGCTGAAAAAACCTGTCTCAAGTCAATTCATCTTTTTGAGTCCTAGCTTTCTCATTTGTGAAATGAGGCAGTAATAGTTATATCCCTTGTAAAATAGATCTAATAATAAAATACACTGAAGAAAATACATTTGTAGTTATTATTTAATTCAACTATAAGTTAGTAAAACTACTTCTCATTGCAAAAGAAAGGATGTCTTAATTCGTAATAACGAAAACACTTGTTACTACTGAAATCATAAAAATCCAAGACTCTGCTTTACCTAGAAAACCCAGACTTTTTATTTGATGTAATTTATCAAGAGAAATAGCTGGCCTTCTATACTTCAGCATGTTAATTTTTGATGTATTTGTATTTCAAAACTCTATTCAGTGTTGCTTCATGTAAGAGAGGAGGAGAGAAGGGAGAAGCTCCATACCAGACATGTGAGGCAGTAACTTGGGATGCAAGTGGTTGATTATTGATTCTTTCCAACTGAGCATAGTCAAAAATAAATCTTGTTCTGTTTTTAATTCTTTTGGGTCAGCTGGGGGCGAGTACATGTGTTTATACTCCTCCCTCCACCTCCACCCAATGCACACTAAGCTGTATAACCCAGTTATAAAGAGCCTGTCATCCAGATGAAGGAAGGCAAAACACCCTTTCATTCATCAAGGGATTGCAGGAGTTATTGTTCCTTTTTCAAAGTCAGAAACCTGAGAGGCTATTACCAAATTTGAATTAAGCATGTACATCTTTAAATTATGAAATCTGAACCAGCTGTCAGCAATTTATGTGTCACAAGTATTCTCCAGCCTAATGATGGGACACATATGGCCTGACTTAACATTGTTGCTGTGCTTTTTCCTTTCAGGAGGTTGTTCTTGCTCAGCCACCCTCCAAACCTGCCCGCAGGAAGCTCCGGACGGAGGCACAAGGGCTGGAGACCCCTGAGCTTTCTCCCACTATTAATGTGACTTCTTCCTTGCCAGCAGTCAAGCCTCACCTCCCAGTCCAAAAGTAAAAACCTTTACCTTGGCATGTATCAAGCATGCCAGACTGCAGCATGAGATCTGATGTAGCAGGGTTTGCTCTTTGCATGATTTTGTGCTTAATAGTTCTGTTTCTGTTCTGCATCACAAGATACAGGTCTCTGAAATCTACATCAGTCTTCTCAAATGCAGACTAAGCCTGTAGTGACTGTCAGTGGTATTTGATAGGTAGATAACCTCTTCAAAGGTGTCCTACTTCTGTACCTGGTAGACATGGCTGAGGAGCAAGCCTAGCTGTTCAGCCATCTCTAACACAAACATCTCTAACACAACTTCTTTTATGTGTGAGGGTGTGTATTTCTGCCTTGCATGTGTCTTCTGGAACTTTGCTCCTTCGTGTGGACAGATAGGACCAAATGAATGCCCAGAAAGCTGAGTCATGAAATGCTTGATGTTGGTCATATCCTTGTGATATTTCTTCATTGCAAGGCATGTTGGAAACTGCCACTGGTGTGAGTTGAGCCACAGACCACTTGTGGTCCAGCCGATAATGGCCAAACCCAACATGTGTTGATTGCTCTCATAAATACAGCTGTCAAAGCTGTCAGCAACAGAGATTTGTAAGGATTTCATTCTATGTGTATTTAATAGTGGTGGAGAAGGGGCTGTACAAATGGTAAGTGAAGGCACTTGAAACCCTGTTGGGTCTGTGCATCTCCCTCAGCTAAAGCACTGTGCAAACATTATACCCCACCATCACCCAGGGCCTTGCAAAAGACATCTGATTCAGTCTGAAACAAAATCAAGCTGCCCAAATCAATTGAGCGTTTCTTGGCAGACTGTTTATCAGTAGACTGAATCTGTGCTGCATAATTGGAGATTAGAATAAGTAATAAGACTCCTAGGATGCTCTTAAAGTACTATTTTGTGCTTTGGGATTTCATATTCCATAGTGGTTCAAAGATAACAGCATTTGTTAACATCTCAATCCTGTCTTGTCTATATCTTTCCTAAAATGTTAAAATGTCCACAGACATATATTGCCCTGCTTTTAATTTTTTTCCTATCATTTATTACTTTATAGCCTATGGAGAGTAGTTTGCAGCAAAATAGTGAAGCAGAAAACTGACAGTTCACTGGAGGATAACAGCATAAAGTCCTGTCACTCTGCTGCGAGAAAGAGTCTATTGCAAAAATCAGTGCCATCAGCTCTGATAAAGCTAATGGGGACTGTGTGCTACTGGACCATATTTAAATGGGGCATCTGTTTTAGTTCAAATCTGGCATTAAAGAGCTCTTGTTGCCTCATGTTAAACTTTAAAATAATCTCTTTGGAAATGGTCTTGGGTATTCAGTCAGTATTTTCTGTATTTTCTTTCTTTGTTGCTGTTGTTATCTCTCTTGCTTTGAATAGGTTGATCCTTAAGTACAGCTGTCTCTTTTTATACCTGTCTGCATAGCTGTCATTTCCTCCACATCAGTTACCACAGGCTATGAAGGAATAAAAGTCCTTAATTAATAAAATAAGTTCTTAAAATAAAAAGGTACATCCTTTATTTTAGCAGCAAAAGAGCTGAGGGAAGTCAGTTATCTTCCTGTTTGTGATGTCAGATGGTTTTGGTGGAAATGACTGCTTTGAATAAAAGAAGGATTCATTTTTGAAGTAAAGAAACATCAGAATCAGCAAAAATCTGAGACAGCATTTTCATGCCAATGTCCTTTCTTTCTGTATGGAATGACTTTTGTATTTTCTGTTAACCACTCCTGACCCTTTAAACTCTACAAGTGTCTGAAAACAGCTAATGCAAAGATGCTGCCATAAGCAGAGCTATGCAGGGATCATTCTTAAGCTCAATGAGAATCCAGTGATTTTGAAATAATTGAGACAGCCTAAAATATTTCTGTCATTCAGGTTAACAAGTTTCAAATATTCCACCTAATTCAGCCATCTCATTTCAGTGTTGCATTTTTCTTTTCTTAAATCTGTAGTTTGTACCTTGCCCTTGCAGCGTAGTCCAGGGTGCAGAGAGTTACACAAAATGGGTGGCTGCTCTTCTGGCATCAGCCAGTGTTGAGACTCTTAATTGAAATGTTTTGTATTTATCTGTCTGGCAGACAGTCTTCCAAGCAGAAAAGGGCTATTCAGACAGCTATACGAAAAAACAAAGAAGCCAATGCTGTGCTTGCCAGGTTGAACAGTGAGCTCCAGCAGCAGCTGAAGGTAAGGAACGCATTGAAAATCAGTGACAGAGCTCCCTGTGATCAGTTAGTGTCACCTCCAGCAATATTGAAATAAGAGCAAAATACAGGACAGTAATTGAAATAGGCACAAGAGATGAAAGCTTTTAATGACAGCACATTGCCATCATTCCTTGGGTCAGGTCTTACTTGCTTCCATCTCTGGCAGGCCAGTGCTGTTACCTGTGTTTTACAGCAGGAAAAGACAGAGAAGTTTGTCAGAGTTCACACAAGAAGAAAACTGAACTTCAAGTTGTATTGCTGTCTGGAAGCTTTCTGATAGAGCAGAGCTCTGCTGTTTTTATGGAGACCAGAAGACTTGATGGGTACTCCTCAGGCACATCTTGCACCGAGGATTAGGGTGTTCAAGTGCACTCCCACGCTGGGGCTCTGAGCCTGCCCAAATCAGGGAGCAGACCCTGGAGGAAATGCAGTCCAGCCCAGCTCCCACACTGGCAGGGAGCCCTTTCATGGGAGGTCAGCAGAGCCTGCCTGGCTGCCCTTTACTGGAGCAGGGTGGTACATGTGAGCATCCCAAAAGTTCTAACACACCTCTCCTCCTGCAGGAGGTTCACAAGGAACGAATTGCCTTGGAAACGCAGCTGGAGCAGCTACGTCCTGTCACCGTCTTGTGACTTCCTGCACGGCCGTGCATGAGCAGCAGCAGAGCAGTGCCCAGCAGCCTTGCAAGGAGAGGAGTTCTGTGCACCTGAGCAGGGTCTCTGCCAAGGCAGTGGGGGGTACTGGCCTTGTGGGGTCTCTCTTCACCCCATTATGCACATTTTGCCTTTGCAGGTGAGGAAGGTACAGAAAACTACCTGACTGTGGAATATTTCTGAATGGGGGATGCTTTGCCTTCTTTCCTCCCCCTTCCCAGCCTAATGTGTAAATGCAGTTTATCACTGAAATGAATAACCTGAGAGTATTTTATTTATGTAAAGAATTCCTGATTTATATGTGTTTTGGCAGCACCTCCTGCCCTGATCATTAAGAGGTACAGCATTCCTGAATTCTTGCTTAAATTGAAAACTCATCCTCTGAGATGTGCTTCTGGATGTTACTGATGCCTGTTGGATTGTATCATTGTAGAGTACCTGTGGATTTAACATACCATAGGAGTAGAACTTGCAAGATGTACAGAATCTTTATCCTCAATCACATGTCAAATAATTATTTTCTTAGTACGGTTTATTATGCAATCACGGATGTATTTTAATGTTAGAGAACTTGTATTTTGTTAGTTCAAATCATATAAGAGAACAGTAAAAAATACTAAAATATAATTATTTTGGAAATTAGGAAAAAAAAATCTTTTTGAGCTACAGCTGTTTCTAATCACCAGTATTTGAGCACTTGCTTGCAGCTACCAGTGTCTCTGCATTCTTTTAGCATGTTTGAGATGGCTGGTGTATAGCTTTTTTCTTCTATTTTTTTCTTTAACCAATAGTGTATTTCTAACAAGAGGTTAAAAATGCATTCAGGGCATTTTTATAAAAGCTCTTCTATGTAAAACTGTATTAGTCTGCTTTGTTGTCGTAATAGCTGCTGATTTGTTTTAAGGATGTGTACAAGAACTGTACTTCCAGAAGCAGGAAGATAGCAGAAGTGCTATGTGTGAGGCTATAAAATGTGAGATGGAAGTAATTGCCTTTTACAGCAGGCTTTTGTTAAGGTTCCTTTGCACATCAGTGGAGATGCTACTGATAGGAGTAAGCTGCTAATGCCTGTCTATTTTCTAAACAAAGAAGCAAAGATTAATCTTTAACCTACATTTGATCCAGGGCCAGCTGAATCCCTTGGGGAGTTTTCCATGGATGCAGTGGCTGGTGGCTTTAGTCTCAGTTGTTGCAGTGCAAGCTGGCTAATGAATGTTGCTGTATTTCTTGGGGCAATACTCTTGGATTGGGTGACTTCAGACATAATAATGTCAGTCCTGCTCCCGCCGTGGGTATGGTGTGCTTTACTGCAAGGGGGTGTCACCTGCCTGTTGTCCACCTTAAACATGCCCCTGCACATGTCTCACTGACCTGATTGAAGTGTATGTGTTCACCTTGCAGAAACGGTGCAGCAATTTTGTCACCCTTGTGGTTGTGATGCTTCCTCCCTGTAGCTGTAGGATGGCCCTGGGGCTGAGAGGAAGAAGAAGCAGGATTGAAGCAGCTCTCCTTGGGGTGTGTCATGAAATGGCTGCTGTGGCATATCAGAGGGCACCAGAGCAGCCAAAAGTTTTGCTGAGAGATAAGAAAGGCATCACTGGGAGTGTTTAATGTGATAAGGAAACAGTCTACTTTTGCTGAAAGGAATGTGGATGGGGGACACAAATCCAGAAGTCTTCAGGTGAAAATAAGCATTTGCAAAACTGTTACTGAAAGACTGTTTTTGTAATACACTACTTTTGATTCAACTAAAGATCACTGTGTCAACAAGCAACAACTGTTCTTCTGGATTTGGGACTTCTCTCATATGACTGTTGCATAGCTGGGGTCAGATGGTCATTCCTGGTCAGTGACAAAATGTGAGGAATGCAAGCTTTTCTGGGAAGCTGCAAAAGAGTCACTGCCCTCTTGCTAGTAGTGGTATTGTTGGGAATTTATCATCATTTATTTCATTTGTTCATAATACTACTGAGTCATTCCTGAGATTTAATGAGGTTAAGTGCTCGCCCTGTTTGCTTTTTAGTTCATACATTGTCATTTGGTTAATAAACCCTTGCTATTTCATAGGAAATAATCATATGGCACACTTGTTTTTTCTTTTATGGGTGATTTTTTAAGGAAAGCTTTTAAATGATTACAAAGAAGTGTGCACATGGCATTTTTAAGGCAGTGAGGGACTTTTTCATGTTTGATAGGAGCTTCCTTTGAAATAATCTCCCATTTATTTCACCTAAGTTATTCATGGAATAGACGCTGTTCAAGGGAAGAGTGGAAGAGTCTGCTTTATTCTGTCTTTTTCAAATGTCTCCCTTCTAAACTCCAGTAGGTTTTCTCATTTACTGGAAATTATGATACTTGTGTAGCCAAAAATAGAATGCTTGCTTGGCTGTTACTTTGCCAGTTGATTAATAAATAGAAGTATTAAACAATCCCTGCATTTTTAGTGTTGCAAATACCCCACTCAGCTTCAACGACTAGAATGTGAGTTGATTTGTATTCTTTGTGGTGAAATGTCAGCCATGATGATGATACACTACTTCACACATCAGTAAAGTGAAATATTCAAGGAGAGGTGTTGATGTGTTATACATGTGATGCAGGAGGTCTCTGTTCTGTATGTCTCAGTGGCTGAGCATTTATGATAGCCCACACAAAATGAGAAAGTGTGTCTGTTCTTGGGAAGCTGTTAGCATTTTGAGGAGAGGAGAAGGCATCATGAAGCCATGGCAGTGCTTCTGCCAGTTGCTCCATGCAGCCATGCCCTGGCCAGTCCAAATTCACATCCAAATCCAGTATTACAGATTTTCTTCAAAATTACTTTTTCTTTAAGAAAATGTGAGTTCAGCAAAATCATAATTTCTTGCAGAAGCCTTTACTTTCTCAAACTTTGGATGGGAGATGCACCTACATCCAAAACAATTTGGTCAGAAAGAGAGACCTGACAGGTTTACTGTTCAGGGTACTTTCTTGAGCTGCAGGTGAGTGATCAGCTTTAAGCCCCTGACATGCCTGACCCAGAACATCAGGTAAGGTCTGCCTGGCCCAGCTGCCAGCCTGAGGAAGGAGTGAGATCAGGTTCCCAGGCTTGAGCTCTCCCTGTCCCCAGTGTGTGGTTTCTGTAGGTACTTGAGCAGAGCACAACATGCCCAGCAAGAGAGGATAAATGGGAACAGGAGCTGGAGCACGGCATCCTTGCATCTGAGAGGATGTGCTGACCATGAGCCTGGTGCCCCTTTTCAGGTCTTCAGTGGGCAATTAAATATTTCTGTCTGCAGAACAGGGCTAGGCAGAGCAGGTAAGGATCTTCCTCAGTGTGTGTGTAAGTGTGCACTCACGTGTCTTCTTTTTGTTCATGCATCTCTTTATGGGTCTGTTACCATTCATATCACCTGATATTTGTTTCAATCTATTGTAATTCTGTGGTGAAAAAAGAAAAATACCCAGCTAAGTGTAGTGACTGGTTGCCTTTGCAGATAAGCCATTTTTATTTTGAGCCTTTCAAAATAAATAATGACCTGGTAATTAAGCAAGGCAAACAGTTTCCATTTCTGAGGCATTCCTTTATTAAACAAACTACCTATGAACACACATTAATCCTTAAGGATCAATGTCCTTCTCCTAGTTATTAATATCATACTAGGATGAAGTGGAAACATTACCATCTCTTTCCAGAGTCCTCAGTTCACTCTTCCAGAGTTTTGGTGACATAACAGAAGTGTAGGTGTTTAGTCAATCCAGCCTTGCTACTGGTAAATTGTTGGATATCCTGCTAAAGTCAAAATATTCAGACTGCATGGCAGTAGTTTTCCTGCTGGAAATTCTGTATCCACGTCAGGGAGAGGAATTTGTTTGGCTATCATCCAGACAGTTCCAGCTTGACAGATGATCAGAAGGCTGGAGCACCTCTTCTATGAAGACAAGCTGAGTTCAGGTTTTTCAGCCTGGAGAAGAAAAGGCTCTGGGGAGACCTTATAGCACCTTTCAGTACCTACAGGGGCTACAAGAGAGCTGGAGAGGGACTTTTTATAAAGCATGTAGTGATAGGACAGGGTGGAATGGCTTCAAACTGAAAGAAGGAAGGTTTGGATTAGATACAAGAAAGAAACTCTTTACTGTGGAGATGGTGAGACACTGGAAGAGGTTGCCAGAGAAATTGTGGCTGCCCCATCCCTGGAAGTGTTCAGAGCCAGGTTGGATGGGGCTTTGAACAACCTGATACAGTGAAAGGTGCCCCCGTCCACAGCATGGGGGGTTGGAACTGGATGATCTTCAAGGTCCCTTCCAATCCAAACCAGTCTCTGATTCTACAACACTGCCAAGGCTAGCCAGCATAGGGTGATGAGGCTTTGCATGGTAGAATGACCATAAAGGGATGGTTGGGATTTGGAACCCTTTACAGGAAGCATTTAGGTTTGGGCATAATGTGAAAATTGTCTGTTGGTGATGAATAGGTTACTTTCCTCTCAGCTGAGCTTCCAAATCAGGAGGGAAGAGATCCTGTAAAAATTGCTAGCTGGGAAATGAGGGATGTCCATTTTCCAGTACCATCAGCCTTTCGGTCTTCAGCATACACAGTCCTTGACAAGAAAATGCATAGGTTCATGAAGCTACATATTTTATTGACTAAAGAGTAAAATATTTTTTTCAGGAAAAAAAGTAAATCTTAGTGATTTAGTATCTTTGAAAAGAGATGATGTATTTTGAAGCTTTTTCAGCTATCTTGATATGTGCTATGAGCATACACATTATGTTTTACTCTGTTACTGATTTTTTGATATAAAAAAGTTGTATTGCAAGCATTATGGTTGTTAATCTAAAAAAAATACCCCAAGGCTATTATATATTTGAATTTTAACTTATAAATTAGATAGCCAGATTTAAGTAATTTGTTTTCACAGCTGCAGACTGTCCCCATGGTAAGCTGCAAAACGTATAGTGTTCTATACTATGCCCATCTAATTTTGGAAAATGTATGTGATATGAAGCTGGGTGCTACATTAAAATAAAAGCGTCCAATGAGTTCAAATTGCCTGGCTTTTGTGGTTTATTTAGGATGTTGATGGTGCAGATCTGCCAGGAGACCAGGAACTGTGACACCCAGTGGAAAAAATACCGTGTTGAAATGACTGACCTTCAGCTTTGAAAGATGAAATCACTTACATTGGGATTGTGTGTACACGATAGAGAGAGCCTTATTTAAAGTGAAATCATATTTCCTTAGGCTCCAGTTAAGTCAAAACTTCATCTTTGCTTTGTCAGGCCTTGCTTTGTCAGAATTCAGACATAACTCCCTGATTTAGCCCAAAGAGGGCTTTCACCCTTTTACCACCATGAAGGAAAAAGTGTTCCCAGCCTCCAACAGACCCTCAGTCAGAGGGTGGCCAGGCAGGACCTGCAAGAGGACTCCAGGTGTTCCACTCAGCATCCCTGTGATCAGTGGGTTTGGCCCCTTGTCAGCTGTAAGAGCTGAAATTAAGCTGGGAAAAGGAAACCATTTAAATAGCTGGCCTTTGTGGGCAGGAAGCCAGAGGGGACAGCATATTCTGCTCTTTAACTAGTGTGATTTTGAAGAATTATGTCACAGCTATCCAAAGAGCAGAGCTTTAAAAGGGGAAATAATGAGTGATAAATTAATTCTTCCAGCTTTAAGCCATGACAAGGGATGTTTTATTGGCCTCAAAGTATGTCTCTGGTGCACGTGAGGCACAAGGCCAAGGCGTTAAAAACTTGTAAATATCCTGTGGGGAGCTATTCTCCATCAGCAGTGGGATGGATTTAAATGGCTCCTCCATTCTTGGTTTTTACAATTAGATGGTGCTCTGGGGTGTCTTCATACAAATCTAGATTGGCTCTCTGTATTTAAATTCATGGTTCCAATAATCTTTCTTAAAAATTAAAAATGCATCTTCCTGCTCCAGAGAAAAGTTCTTAGTTGAAGTGGGAAAGAAAAGAAGTAGGAGAAGCTTCAAAAGCCCTTTTTTATCTGTTTTTTAAGGTGCTGCTTTACAAATGTGCCTGCTTCAGTGGGATGTTTACATGGATTTTGCAGTAAAGCAGAATAAAGGAAAATTAACAAAGAAGTGGAATCCCTGGGTGCCTGTAGCCCATAGCCAAATCAGAGCTCCTTCACCTCGTTGTGTCCTTGCTCCTCCTGTTTTACAGTGCCCTCAAATGCACCTTGGAGCAGCAGGCCATGTGGGGATGTGAGTTTCACTTGCAGCAGGCTCTCATGTCCTCAGTATTGCCTCAGCACCCACTGTTTGGGGCACACATCTGGAAGCAGTGGCATTAGCTGTGTTCCAGATGTGTTAGCCCAGTAGTCCCCTTACTACATGCTGAGTCAGTATTTCCAGTTAAATCCTGGACTGGTTTATGTTTATTGATTGTTAACTGAAATTGCACGAGGTAGGAAAAGCATCTGAGGACGTTTTGAGGATGCTTTATGCATCAGAAATGTGATGGGCTAGACAAGACTAAGGCTATATATTGCATCTAGTCTGGTTTTTGTGAGAGGGAGAGAGGATGGGGGGGAGAGGGGGAGATTGCTTCCTTAAGCCTAGGCTGATCCCACAGGAAATGTCATCTTTTTACATGCCATCCTTAGTTCATGTAGGGAGCTCATCAGTGTGCTGTGGTTTTCAATAAAACATGGATATAACAGCTGGCAAATGTGCAGGCAATGCCTCACTGCCACAGCCCCTGCACCAGGACCTACCTCACTGCCCCCCTGAGATGAGCAGGAGCAGAGCAGGGCAGCGTGTCAGCCCTGTGACAGCAAATGGCATCCAGGGCCCAGCAAGGAGGAAAGACAAGGGGGCAGTATGTCAGCTCTGGTAGGATCACTGCTGCCTTTCTCTGGTCCTTGGAAATGAAAAGCCAGACACGGTTAGAGGGTTGGGGTCATTTACCTCGGTATTTCAATAGGATCCCATTCAATGCATCACTCCGCCCAGGTGGAACTCGTCACAATCCACTTCACCCCTCACCATAGTTGAGTGTACAATTAAAGACCTTGCATATCTAACAAGGGGTCCCAATAAGGGGGCTGGGTTTGGCTAACCTCTAGTTTACAGAATCTGTCCTACTAGGGGACCTTGGCTCCTCAAGACAGTAGAATGTTTGATCTCCTGGCTATGCAGTTTCTGGGGTGTTTGGTCTCCTGGCCCTACAGGACACTGAAACTATGCTAAGTTATCAGACTTTGAGAATTACAAGTATGCATGCTAATACTTCTGGATACATAGAACTGTGTAAAAAGTATATAAAAGAAAAAGCAAAAATCATCTTGGCACCACCACGATGGATAGAAAATGTGACTCCAGAAAGGTAATCCTGCTTCTGAGGTGGCAGGAAAGTCAGTGTGCCTCCACCACTTTGCTCCACACCCACATGAAAGAATAAAGTGCTTAAAAATGCTCCACCTTGCTGCCAGGGTGCTTGGAGTAGGGCTGCCACATGATACATGAGCTGTTCCCTTCCAAGGTCACCTAAGGAATTCAGTAGTTTGTGCTGTCTGTCACAGGTTTAGGTTGCATTAAGGCAGTGATACCAGTGTTGAGCAGACCAATACAGAGCACACATTGTTTACTGCAGTTTTGACACTCTTATCTGAGAGGAAAAGGCCAGCACATGATCTCACCTGGTTTTGTTTTCCAGCCCTGTGCTGTTTGCAAAGGACACTGTATACTTGGTCAGAAATAATGGCTTCCTGTTTCAGTAAAGAGTTCTTACAGCAATTTCCCTTCAGAGTAATCACCTTGGGTGAAGGAGGTGTGCACTTCCAAAAGCAATTGGTGCTCCCCGTGGGTCATACTGGGGGCACCACTCTCCTCCAACAGAAAAACCACTCCTTTTTGGGTGTCTCAGTTTGGATGCTAAAGAAACCAGTGCTGCCTGAGTCATCAGTCACCTGAAGCTATCAGTAAGAATGTCTCCTGGGATTAAAAAACCCTCCTTGGGAAAGGTATGTTTCCAGCACTTAGTACCATACCACATTGGGAATAAAAAATGTTATTGCTTTGATAGCTCTCCAAATATCTGCTTGTATTACTCAGAAGGTGCCTCTTCAAGGCTGTGCTTTTTGAATTTGTTGCTGCAGAAATGCTCAGGATCTTTGATCCAAGCATCCCAGGACTTTTGACATCTCAGGACTTTTAAGGGCTCTCATTTGGAACTGACCTTCCTATTTCACTCCAATCTATTTACTCCTATCACTCACCCAATCACTCATATTAGAGAAAATAGTATCATACATACATTTATTCTTACAGCCTTTCAAACTGCTGCTGCAGGTATGTCATGCTCCAAATTGAGCTGGCCATTAAGTGCACGTGGAGCAATGTCAGAGTGAGAGCAAACAAGTTGTGGGTGTTTGGATCAAGTGTGGCAGACTCCAGGGCTAGTGCTAGACTACAGGGGCTGAGGTAGAGGCAGGCCAGCAGTGTCTTCCTCCTGCTCTGAAATTTACTACCATAGGTAAACCCTAATTTGAGGAAGAAAAATGCAGTTTAATTTCCCCCACCTTAGCTAAAAATTTAACTTAGCTTAATAAATATTTTAATGAGTTGGATCCTCAGCTGTTCTTCATTACTCTTCTCTCTAGTTTGATTCATTGCCTTGTTTTCTGGATTTGGCACCTTCTTGGTTTAGCACAAACTGGGAAGGCTGAGCAAAGCACAGGTGCTTTCTGGCTGGTCCTGCTTTCAGCCCATAGCCTGGGGGACTCATCTTGCTTTTGTTCTCCTCTACAAATGTATGGTTGGGTTTGTGACTTTGCTCTCATGTAGTTGACTCTGGAAGTGGCTTTGGCTGTAGGTGATGAAGAAAGGGGCTCTATGACACATCATCTGGATGGACATGGTCTTATTGGAGACTTGCAGCTCTGCCAGCTGAGTTCTGAAATGGTCAGGGGAAACCTGCACTCAGCTCAAATGAGCACAGAAACCTGAGAGTGGGTGACATAATTTGGGAAAAGTTACAGAAATAATGATATTTGAGACTAATAGCAACACTAGCATAGGACACACAAGGCTGTAGCTCTAGGCTGACCCATCTCATTCAAGATGTCACTCTGACATGATACCATACTAAAAACTGTTTGAGGAAAAAGGCAGAGCCCTAAAGTTGTCAAAAACAATTCAGTAAATAGAGTTTGTGTGACCACTGCCTTGGCTGACATGCTGGAGTTTCTTCTGGCATCCCTGGAACCTGAAGCAAGTGCTCAAGGCCATCCTCTGCTTCACTCCTGACCACAGCCATTTCTCTCTCCTTTAAGTAAAAATACCTGTAATGCACACTCAGCAGTATGAGCTCTATACAGACATATTTACAGAAGTTTCTGCTTTACTTTTCCTTTTGCAGTTTGTTATTTGATAGGTACTTTTTTTCTATCTTTTCCTGAGTTATTTTTCTCCAGTATAGACAGAGGAATTCCCATCTGTTCAGCCTGTCATCTTCCAGACATTTCTTTGTCTCAAGTTGGTTTTGTTGCTTCTCTCTGGGACCTTATTTTGTAGTAGTAGTAGGGTAGCCAAATTGAAGCCAGTTTGTTGTCATCTCATTTCTAAAGCAGTGACTCTGTAAAATACAGCATCATGACACCCAGGAGTTTATACTTGCTTTCTTTTTTCCCTCTATCTGGCAGCCCTGCAAACATCAACTGGCATCCTGGAATGGTGGGATCATACTAATGAATTGAGAATTTGTAAATAACACTGTACAAGTCTGTAAGAGGTGGTGTGAATCTGTCTCTCTTTTTGCAATGTTTGCATCAAATCTGAGGCATCATTTTAAAGTAATAATATTTTTGTAAACCATCAGATGCTCATGTGAGCCACCCTGCCCCATAGCAGGTACATTCTGTAACTGCATTGAAAAGTGTCTGCAAGAGCTGGAGAGGCAGGCCTTAGCTGACTGAAAGCCTGTATCTCCCTGAAAAACAGTGTTAATAAAAGCTGTCTCTTCAGAAGGATGAAAACTGTCCTCGGACCTTGTGCTCTTTGGTTTCCACCCCCTCGGGTAACAGCATCACTGTGTGCATTTCCTGAGAAGGCAAATCCCAAGCTCACAAATTGCTCTGGAATTTACAGTAATAGTGACTCTGAGCATGGGCTTGGGAAGCTCCCAAGGAGAAGGACCATCTTGCAGGTGATTTTACATCCTGAAGTGCTCATTAACAGACTAATCTATTTAGTCTCAGGAAGAAGTGAGATCAAAGGCAGGAGAAGAGTGAGATAACAAAATCAGTTCTAATAAAAGTAATGGATGTCTCAATTTTTACCTCCCTTAAACAGGAGTATTTATTGCTCCTCTTTGAATTTTGCAAAGCCTTTTGAGAGTTGCACTCATTTTTGTGCTCAGACATCACTGCACATTTTGCCTTATGCAGCTGTCTTTTGTCATTAGGGAAGAAGTAATAATTCAGGCCTCAAATTTAGCTTTTGTCTAAAAGAAATGAGGTTGATATATGCACTGCCTGCACAATAGGATACCATATAATCCCCTCATCTGTTAGAAGGGCACAAGTTATTTATGTTAATCCTCAGCCTAGATGTATGTGTTTGTAGCTGTTACTTTCTGACAGTAGTTTCATTATGCATCTTTTACCGCAATGGGAAGTGGGTGACACACAGGGGAAATGTGAACTTGTTTGCTGCATGTGTAAGTTTGCTGTAGGCAAATTCTTTAGGTTTAAAGCAGTAACTGTGCAGGTCAAGGGTAGCCACAGTACTCAGAGAGACTGGTCTTTTTTCTTTGCCTGGGTTGAATAAATTGCAAAGTCAATGCACATCACAAAGTGGCAAAACTAGATTAAATTGTAGAAGTTCTTTAGGAGCTTAAGAAATTAGTAGGAAAACCAATTTTATCTAAAAGACATTTAATTTTCTCTTTCCCTGTGTCATGTTGGCCAAGGTGTTACAAGCCTCAGTGGCTGATATTTATGAATCCAGCTTTCAAAACCATGAGGTGAGCTTAAAAACAGTCAGAACTAAAAACTAAATGGAAGTTTGCTTAATGTGACTGATGGCCCCTGAATTTTTACTCAGGGCCCCCTTTTAATTCTTGACCACAGATTTTTCTGAATTAAAGCTAAGCTTACTCTTTCTTTAATCCCTTGCTTCCAACAGCTGGAGCTTTAAGAAATACAGTCAATACTGGGTGAGAGCAAATAGGCAGCAGTGTTGTTCAGCTGTCAATACCCATGCAACAGCACTGCTCCTATCCAAAAGCATCAAATTCAGTGTGCATGCAGTAGCCTAAAGGTCCTTCAACTGGTGGAGGGCTCAGTAACTGTGACTTCCAAGGACTCATTGCAAAGGATTAAACCTGTGTGTCCTGTACTTTTAGGAATAGGGCTTACCTTCTCAGAGGAGACTGCCAGAATGTTTGGGACTATTAGGTGCCCAGTGGCAGGACTAGAGGCAATAGGCACAAACTGAAGCACAGGAGATTTCCTCTGAACATCAGGAAACATTTTTTTACTATGAGGGTAACACAGTTTGCTCAGAGAGGTTTGTAGAGCCATTTGGACGTGGGTCTGGACAACCAGGTCTAGGTGGCCCTAATTAAAGTGATTTCCAGAGATCCCTTACAACTTCAATCAGTCTGATAAAACAAGGTCAATATTGTCTTATGAGAAATGGGAACATCCCATCTGCATTGACCATCATATCCAGCTTTATAAAAGAAATTAGAAGACATTCCTTGCTGTATTTTTCCTTATGATTTGCAGCCTGCATGTAACTCATGTTTAGACAGCCACTGATCATAATTATTTAGCTGAGTGTTTCTCCAGGGAAAATTAATGAAACTGAGTTCTTGTTTCTGTGCCCTGGAGAGGCAGCAGAGCAGTGATCTTCCTTGAGGCAAACAGGATTTGCCTCAGCACGTAACCCACTTTTTTGAGGACTGTAATTTTTCAGAGAGACTGAATTATTTAATCAGCACTGACCTAATAACATGTATGTGGCAGGTGCAACAGGGCTCAGTGACCTAATGAAGTATGGATGGCCTTGGCTCAAGAGCAGGGGGGATGAATTGGGAAGCTAATATGGGATGAGCCAGCCAAAGAGATTATTTTCTTGCACAGGCAATAGGAAGAGCTCTACAAAGCTGTCTGAAATCCTGCCTTCCTAGAAATCCACTCCTTTAAGCTTCTGGACTGGATTCTTTGGCCCCCAAAGAGAAACAGGATGCCTTTCCCCTTATCTGTAACCAGCTGGCAAGGAAATAGAGATCTGGAATTTATTCAACATTACCAGGAAGACAACTGGGAAACCTAAACTGATGGGACTGACTGGGGGCAGGTGCTGAGCATTGCCAGCCACTGTCCTGCACAGTGCACAGCAACAGGAGCCCTGACAGAAAACTGCTAGTAAATGTAGGTATTAATGGAGTGGGTTACAGTTATATTAATAAAATATTATCCTAAGGAAATAATCTGTTTAATTCTGAGAGGGAAAAGTGCTTGAGGCTGTCTTTGCTGCTGTGGTGTTTGATTCTTTGCCACTGACACTGCAGATGAGAGTCTGGCTCTCAGATGCCTGCATCCAGAAAGGAAAGATAGTCCAGGCATTAGGGCATGAGCCATGTAAATCTGGATTCAGATCCTTTTCTGTGGTCTGGGGAAGCCATCAGAGGTGGAGGTAACCTTTCTTGATTCAACCTGGTTAGGAACTAAAGCTCTGCTGTCTAGTTGCCTGGGCTCCCCCTGCACTAAGAGGGAGAAAAGAGCACTTTTGGAGAGCAGCTCCTGCCCTGCCACCTTGCTGGTGAGCACAGGAGGGCTGCCAGCACCTCACCGTGGCCTGTCACTCTTGTTTTCTAAACCACCTTGCAGCAGCACTGCTCTCCTGCCTTCCCAGCCCTGCAGCTGTTCCTTCCTGCTGAGGCAGTGCCCAATGAGCCTTGCTGCCCCCCTGACCAGGGGAGAAAAATGAGCTAACACCAACCTGGCAAAAAACATGTTGTCTTACCCCCAACTAATTTTGCTATGAGGCCATTTGTGCAGCCGGGGCTGAGGAAAGGATCAGCAACCAAACCAAGGAGCTCATGCCATCCCCATGTCTACACTCAAAAGCCAAATACCTTCTTCTGCAAACAAGGCCATTATCTATCATGGGCTCCTGGAAAAGAATTAAGGCAAGCTGACCAAGTAAGGGCAGAGCCAAATCCTTACGCAGCACTGCAGAGAGATTTAGAGCAGCACGATGTGGAGGAGCCCTTCCTCTGGGGATTTGTGCAAGGCAGGGTACCACAGCCTGGTGTCACATCAGGTACCACAGCCTGGTGTCACATCAGGGTACCACAGCCTGGTGTCACATCAGGTACCACAGAGTGGTGTCACCTCATGGTACCACAGCCTGGTGTCACATCAGAGTACCAAAGAGTGGTGTCACCTCAGGGTACCACAGCCTGGTGTCACATCAGAGTACCACAGCCTGGTGTCACATCAGGGGACCACAGAGTGGTGTCACCTCAGGGTACCACAGCCTGGTGTCACCTCAGGGTACCACAGCCTGGTGTCACATCAGGGTAGCACTGTGACTCATCAGCTCAGCTGGCCCGTGTGCGCTCTTAATCCATCCCAGTCTGTTTCTCACAACAAGTTGCTTTGAAAGTTTGAGAAAGTTTGCTTTACTCTTGATTCCTCGTTTTTGCACAGCTCACTCCATCTGGGCCTGAAAGTCAAAGCACTGAAATGTTGCAATAACAGCTGTGCTTGCAAGCCTTCTATCCCAGCTGATAATTAAATGCAGAATATCTCAAGAAAAACTCATATCTAGAGAAGACAAGCCCAGCTGTTTAAAAAAAAAACCCAAAACAACTGAACTAAACATCTGAATTTGCAGGTGCTTGTGCAAATTAAAGCTGCTCTCCTCTTCTCAGGTTAAAGATTTAGCTGAGGTCATGAAGGACCTCGCCTATTGTTTAAAGCTGCTGGTGCATAAACTCATAGTTGTGTTAAGCAGCTGTTGGCAGGGACACAAAGTGGCCACAGCCACAGCCATCACTCCCAACATCTACTGTTTGAAAAGATGGATTTTCTGCAGGCACTGCCTGAGCTTGTTAGCTCGCCCTGTACCTTCCGAGCCTGCCAGCCAGTGCAGAGGCATGGATCAGGGTTTGCAGGCCCTGAGCTAGGGAAAGGTTATTTACTCAAGGCTGGCTGAGGGTAGGGCTTCACCTAGAGCCAGCTGGCCTCAGCCAAGGCAGGATTGATGGTGGCTGCATGTTAGTGGTAAGAAAAGATCCACTTGATTATAGATTATGTCTATCGTGTATCTCTCTGGCTTGTATGGGGAGCTGAGCAAAATGTGAGCAGATCAGAGCAGCTGACCTGAACAAATGTTTATTTTTACTCTGTTCAGCTGGGGCTTTTTCTGGGTTTAATTTGCTCACGGACTGCAGTACAGAGAGCAATACCTGCACACCCCAAGACTGGGCTAGCACAGTGCAGTCCTCCCAGCGGTGGCAGTGGGGGATATTAGCAGCACTTGCCTTGAGTGGGTACATCTTGTCTGAAAAATATCTGTCTTACCCCTGGTTTCCATGGTCTGTCTGGGGTCAGCTCTAAAAGCTGGAAATGGCCTGGAACTCCTCTGGTGGAAGACCTCCTAATTTTCTCAGAGGTGAAATTCCGGTGTTTCAGCTGAAAAGCAGCAGCCTGGTGTGAGCAGTGTGAGTGGTCTGGGGTCCAGGTGAGAGATCAGGCTGCCAGGGACACAGCTCTCTAGGCAGCACCTGCCAGGCTGGAGGGTATCCAGTGCCCACCAGGGAGGGTCCAGGCAGAGCTGCCATGTGGAAGTGCTCCAGCTCCTCATGTATATGCGATAAAGACACCAGAGCATTTTCATCAAGAGGTCTTCCTGTTCCTTCAGTCTTTAAAATCTTGATCTGTTAATTTTTGGACAATATTTATTCCTTCAGGTTTATATAGGTGGGAAGAGGATGGTTTGATGGGAAGAATGAATGGCCAGTGCTTGTTCCCAGGGGCAGAAAGGGCTTTTTGAAGGACATGCTGCAGATCAGTGCTTTTGTGGATGGTACACACAATTGAACTCTTGGAGAAGTGTGCTTCATAAATCAAGGAAAAGCTTTCCTGAAAATAGAAGGTTGGAGCAAACAGGGGAGGTGATGGGTAAACACTTGTGTAGTTCATGGCTACCTCATTCTTCACAGAATTAGCTGTTTAACACAGCATTAAAATGCTCTGCAGGAATTAAAAGGAGACATATCCAGCCTTTGTATTTGTGAAATGAATTTTGAAAACTGTGGATCAAGTTCAAACTGCCATTGGGTTTGCTTCCCAGGTCTATAGAAGTCTTCAAACCACAGTTTTGAGAGAGGCAATTAACTCCTTAACCTCAAGATGTGCATTGACATGCAGCGTTGTTAAGGGTTCCCTCACTAATCACTTCTGTGGTCTTTAATCAGCTGACACACACATTCCTCGACTCCAGACAGCTCCTCAGACAGCCAAAAGCAACGACCCTCCTCTAAAGCAACCTCTGCAACACGTCCTTAATGCTTTCCATATTGCACATATTTTCTTAATATACAAAGCTGTGGTATACTGAGTTTGCGGGGGCAGCATAAAATTAGTATAAAAACAAGTAATACTGAATCTACCATGCTTATTTTATTACTCTGGTTGCATTTTATTTATTAAAAGCCCTTTTTTTTTTTCCTTTTTTCTTCTTCTTTTCAGTGAGCTAGCTGCCAAATTCCCCAGCTCTTACACACTTGATCTTTGCAGAACTTAGGGGATTTGTTGGAAAATTTCGTTTGAGCTTACAAGCCTCTTGAGATAGAGGGCTAAATTCCCTTTCAATGATGAACTCTAGATGACAGGAGACTTCAGCAGGAACTTCAATCACACAATTATCACCTCCACTACCTTCCCCTTTTGAGTGAGGCTCCAGGGGGTCAGGTGTCTCTTGACCTAAAACAGTTCCACCTCGCAGTGCTGAGCTTCTGGGTGTCCTGGCTCCCCTAGGGAAAGGTGGTCCATGGGTTGCCATTGCTGTTCCAGTTGCCTCTCCAGGTAAAGGTTGCTCAGATGAGGCTTTTGCTGCAGTTGGTAAATGTTGCCATTAACCAGCACTGCAAGGTCTGGGTCCTGGGACTGGAGAATGATGGGCATTTCTCAGGGTAAACATGGGGATTTTGTTGAGAAGTAGCTGTTGCCACAAATGTTAGCCTGGCTTTCAGCACTGATGGTGTGATTAGTGTGTAATGTCAGCTGAAGATAAGAGGCCAAAACTCTCTAGGGAAAAAAAAAAGGAGGCCAAATGAGCATGAATGAGAAATACCTGCATGCTGGTTAATCCTCCTTGATTTAGTGCTGACTGGAGGACCAGGAAAGCTCCATTTTGTTTCCACATTTAAATAAAAGACAATGGATGCAGTTTTTTTCCAAAATATGCAAATCATGACTAATTCAAAACATCTAAAAATCCTCAGTAGATAAAACTAGTTATAATTTCAAAATAAGATTTTCTAAAAGTAGATATAATTGGTCATTTCCAGAGTGGTCTGTAACTTTAGCTCTTTACATTTTACCTGTTCACTATGAGGTACCTTAAAGGGACTTGAATTTGAGAGGCTTTGAAAATTGAAGGCTTTTGTCTTGTCTGCATTTCAAATATGGAGGGTGAAGTCAGGGCTTTATGATCTTCAGCAAGCTCATGGCTATTTATTTTCCCTCAGCCTGTCATCACATCCCTATCTTGCCCCTCCACCTGCCCCCAGCCCCTGGTTGCTTTTGATTTGGAGATCTCTGAAGGTCACTAGAGATTTTAAAAAGCTCTTTTTTACGTCATACCTATTGAAAGGATGCTCAAGTTTTGTTTTCCTCTCATTCTTGATGCTCTTCCCTGACATTATTTTCCATTTTCCTCAGCTTGCACAATTAAATGGGCCACTGCCACCTCCCAGTTCCCCTGCCTATTTCCTGCTGATCCTGATGAACTGTCAGTAGTTACCTGTGTGGGTTTATGTACACAGGGCAGGGTTTGCTGACTCAAGGCATTCCATCATTTTTCCTTATTAGAGTAATAAATCCATAGGGAGACTTCACTTTTTGGACTAGAACTCATTTTAACTGAAAACTTAGGAGGCCTGGAAGCCTATGAGTAGCACATGCTCAAAAAACAGGGGAAGGGAAGGGAAGGGAAGGGAAGGGAAGGGAAGGGCCACAGACAGCAATGGTTCTCTGCAGTTCTCTTCATTCCTGCTTTTTCTTTGACTGACTCTTTAATGACCCTGTCTGACTGCATCATTTCTCATGGTCCTTATTTCTTCTTCCCATCAAAGGCTAATCTTCCCAGCATTAGTCACCTCCTGGAAACTGGTTGGGTATTTTAGGTGTTTGAGAAGCAAAGCTAAGCTGACCTCTTCTAATTTTCTTTTTCAATAGCTCACAGCTTCTGCCTCAGTTCATTCTCAGAGAGGAATAAACCCTAAAAAATAGGGTTATGGAAATATCTATGCCGACAGCTTCTATGGTCTTTAAAAACATATACCCATTTCTACAAATTTCCATCTTATGAGGGGTCACCCAGCTTCTCTAAAGCCAAGTTCATGGGCTGGCAACAAAAAATTCTGCTCTCTGGAGGAGATTTGCACGTGCACTACTCAGATCAACCACACTTTTCCAGAAGCATTGCTGCTAGAATAAAGCCCTAAGGCAGACCCCGTGCCATGCAGGTGGGAGCAGACAGCAGCAGGTACCTGAGCAGGGAGAGCAGACTGCTGAGGTGGCAAAGGGGCTACCAGGGAAAGAGCCAGGAGGCTTTAAGGTCTGAACAGAGGGGAGATGGGCGCAAAGGGGGTCTGCAGTCAACTTTCTTGCAAGTCTGGCTTCTCTAATGAGCAGTTTCATATGTGAAGGTTAAGTCCAGGTATAAGCACGTGAAAACATTGAAGTTGCACCAAGAAACAGTTGTTTTGCTGTTCAACCTGTTGCGTTGGACCTCTTGAAGGGATTTGTTGCATTGCTGTGATTTGGTATGGTAAATTTAGCACTGGCTTGTACTTTTACCATGCTGAGGTTTTCACATGTCCTTGCTGGCTCCTGTTCTCAGTCAGGGCATACCTGCATATGGCACAGACAGGTGATAATGCCACAGACAGACAAATTTTTCTCAACATGTAATCTGCTCTGGGACTTTTGTCACTGTAATACCTGAATACACAGCAGTCCTGAAGGTGAACCAAGCTCTATCCCCTCTGCTTCACCAGCTGTGAAACTGGGGCTCCCAGAAGCTACACCAGCCAAGTGCAGGTCAGGTCTCAGTGGGTGGTGAGCCCTTGCTGCATAACCCTTTGGGCACCAGGGACCCCAGGCAAGAGGTGGCCTGGGCACCCTCGATGGAGACAGGTGCCCAAGGCAGTCTGCCAAGGGACAGGGGTGGCTGCTGGCTCAGAGCATGGAGATGGCCTCACCTACCTGCTGCTCTGGCCAGCCTTCTCTGGGCAAAAATCACTCATGGTTTGGAATGAAATGAGAGATATTTATCACACAGAAACTATCTTGGCTATGTAACTCCTTGCTGGAAGAGGTAGTTTGGCAAGATAAACATAACTGACATAATTGGGTCCAATTTCTTTAAACGCACTGCCCTGTATAATGAGAGTAACTGAGGCCTTTTGCTGCCAGCTTGTTGAATCACAAATGTGAAAGAAAGAAACCCAAAATAAACAATTTACTGGGGGGCTTGAGCTGGCTACTTTGGATCTATTTTTAAGCAAGATTTTAGCTGTAAGAATCTTGAGATTTAAGATTCTGCCTGTATCCTATGTAAATAGCATTTGGCACTCCAGTGAAGTTCAGTATTCAAAATTCAAGGAATAGCTTTGGTTTGGGCTCATCTGTAGATATATTGTCAGCAATTGTTGATTTTTTGCAACACCCACAGCATCTGCAGTTGTGTAAAGCATGTGAGCTTGTGCTGGCCTTAAGTAAAAGTGGCAGCTATAGCAGCCAAGTGCTGTTCACAGCATCAGCCCAGATAAACCTCTCTTTCTTCCTTGAGGGCAGCCCCATTTCCTTAAAGTGCAAACCCACACAGTTTGCATGGGAGTGTGAAACACAAACTGCTGCACTGTAGCTGAAACACGCTCCCCTGACCCTCTGCTGATTCTCAATTCCTCCAGCAGAGAAGGAGGGTGGGTTTGAACTGTCTCGTCTGAACAGCTCAGGGCTGTTTTTTGAGCAAAACCTGACAGATTTGTGAATATCCACAGAGATATTCAGATATGACCCTGAGGTCTCCTCACTTCTATAGACTCAGAGATGAGGGCAAAAACCATCCAGCCCATCCCTCTGCCATCACAGGTTTGTTTTCACTGTATTTCCTCCAGCAAACATTGCATGAGTTGTCCTAGTTTAAGTCAAGGTGAAACTTGCCTGCCTGTATAAAGAAATGTTGCTTTTTTCCACAGCAAAATGGCAGTCTTGCTATGCAGTGCCAACACAGATGTCACTCACCACTGGCAGCTCAAACTGAGAGGCTGCAGCCTGAGGAGCCCATGCTTCAGACACAGAAGGCAGCTCTGAATCTGTCCAACTATTTATTGTGAGAATGCTTTGAATGTAACAAAGCTTCATTTCTTGATCTTGGAGCATTTCAGATGGTGAAAAGGATAACAGACGTACAGACAGCCCCTCATGGCTCAAGCCCCCTCTCTGTCCCTTAAGCAGCAGGGTATCTCGCTGGTCTTGAGGAGGTTTTTGTTTCATCTGGGAGCAGGAGTGTTCTCCATGCACCCACCAAAGCATCCATTGGACCAGGTGGCCAGGATGCAGCAGCCTGGCTCCTGCACCCACCAAGTTCCAACCATCAGTCTTTGGTTTGCAGCTATTTAAAGGCAAACAGGAGCAAAATAGATTTGGAAACAAGTTATAATTTTTACCCTGCTTCTTGCTGCAGCTCACTGCACATCTGCACAAACATGGGCTTGAGTGGGTCTGGGCCCACAAAGACTCTGTGGCCTCCCTGGTGTGCCTATCTTTGGGTGACACTTGGCAAAACCAAGCTTGTAAGTGTTCCAGGGCACCTTCCTTGGCCTCTCTCAGGTGCCACAGGGCTCTCCTGCAGCTATGGGTTGGGCCACTGCTGTATGCTGACAATGCATTCACACTTCTGTAAGACCATTCACTCTTTCTGAATATCTGGAACCATGAAGAATACTTTTTATTGGTTATAACCTTTTATCGGCGGGCAGCAGAGACACATGGTGGGGTGAGAGAGGGGTCTGCACTCTGCCCTCCTCCTCCAGCACCCCACAGTCAGGTGCTCCATGGAGACCTCTCCTACAGCAGGGAGCCAAGGATGAGGGGAACTGGAGCTAACTTCTGTCAGGAAGAGTTTGCACAGCTCAGACTGACATACTGAGGCAAACAGCAAACGCTCCCGGACCACATAAATAAGCCGTCACTCTGAGCGAGCATGTAACTGAAAAGCAAGCAGATTGGAAAATTATCTAAAAATAGTGGAGCAAAGATTAGCAGCACAAGAATCAGCTCAGAAGCATCAGGACACTCCTGGGCTTATTCAAATCACAAGTTCTTAAAGGAGGATTGCAAAGATATTGAAAATACACAGCCAGCTCTGCACATTACTTGGGTTTGCCTGAATTCCAGGAGAGCATGACATTGTTGGCATGGCACAGCATCTACCTGGGAAGTCTTAGCATATTTAATGAGGGTTATGAAGAATTTTATTATCATGGAAAGGAATATAATAATTTTCTCAATAAAAAAAGCCCCTTAGTCAGTAACTACTGCCTAGAACTTGGAGGCAATTCAGCCGTCTTTAGCTGTCATTTCAGAAGACATATGGCAAGAACAAGATCAAATTCATATTGCCTTTCATATCAGGAAAATTTCCCATTAATAATAGGCTTGTCTTTATAATGTGTGCCTTGGAATAAAATAATTTGAGCCATGTGGGGTTTTATGAGATACTCTAGAGGGAGAAGTCTGCAGAAATTTCTGACCAGCTCCTCCCTTCACCTTCCTCTCTTCAGACCTCATTAAGAATTTCACAGTCTTCCAGTTCATTTCTGTTGTGTTTGCATTTTCTCCCACCTTTCTGCAATCCTGTTTGGTTTGGTTTTGTTTTGGAATCATTATCCATTAAGTATTTATTGCTTTATTGAACCAGCTTGGCTCATGAATGCATATTTTCTTTCCCTTATTTCTCCTACTTTTTATAATATATCTATTAAAACTTGTATCCCTTATTATGTGAATACCGCACCAACCAATAATACTGATTGCTGTTGTGGGATCTTGGAAGCAGTGCTGCCTTTGTTTTCTCCCAAGCTGACACCTCTCTTGCAGCTCTCTCTGAGTCCTCACCATGGTGGCCTGGAGCAACGAGCTTGCAATGAGATCCTTCAGAAGCTTTCCCCCTGCAGCTGTAGAAGTGACTCAGTTGTCCAGACACTGCTGTGATCTGATCTCTCTCTGGTCAGTAAGGACTTGGTTATGGATGAGCTGAACCAGAAGCTACTTGCTGCTACAGGAGGGGAGAGCCTGTTGTCCTCCATCCTGGATGCCCTCTATGCCCCGCTCCAGACTCCAGCCTGCACTACACAATCCTCACCTCCCCACCTCTCCTTGCACCACCTCTGGCACTTGTCTGATTGTAAGATAAGCCAGTTTGGACCAGTAAAACAGCAGACCTCTGAGTCAGTCATTCAGCTTGAGGTGCCATCTGAAACCATACCCTCCAGCTAAAGTCATATCTGTGCATTAAGCTATAACTGGACACAGTTTGTATCATAACAAGAAGGAGTATACAACCTTTCATTTCTTAAAACTGGAATTATAAGTTCTGGAGAGTACAGAAAAACATGCCAGCAGTGGATATGAAACAGCTGCCCAATTATATGACCACTAAAAGCCAACTTCTCTGTCATTTCTCATGAGGTGGCATTTCAGTGGGCAAGCTTGGGCAGCTACACCAAAATTACCCACTCCTGTCAGCAACACAGCTACTTCTCCTATTGGTTTGCCCTGCACCTTCGGATGGGTCATCTCTTTTAGATCTCTGTGTCTCCAGTTGTGAACCTGTTATCTCCTGTGCACCAGGGTGCTCCATAGGCTCTTCAGCAGGCTGGGAACAGAGGTGGCAAATTTTTAAGAGATGTTGTAGTCCTTTCTCTTTTTCGACTTGCTCCCATTGTCTCATGCACACCCTTAGTTCCCAGGAGAAAAATCCCGAGCTCTGGCAGTAATTATTAGGAGAACAGCAGATAAGCAGTTTCAGAAAGCTGAGCAGGGATCATAGGGCAAAGTGTGTACCTGGGAAGTTACAGAACTGGTTTTGAAAAGCGCTTTAAAGATGAAGCATGCTTCTTCATCATGTGTTCTTATTATTATGACCAGTCTTTCTATCTACAAAGGAACAATGGCACCTGCCAGGGCTTGCTATTGCTCTCCCTGTGTCACTATCAAAGTAGGGGCAGTCAGTTTAGAGAGGCTGTGCTGGCAGCTGGAGCTGGGTGTGCTGCTCTGGCTGCACCACTGCCTTCCCTTACTGTGCTGGGAGAGCCTTCTGTACCTCTGTGTAGATGGAGACAATAGTTACCTACAGCTTGTCTCCTCGGTGCTGTGAGACTGCACTCATTAGTGCTGGCACAGCACACAGCCAGCCAGATAAAAGGGACAGATAAGTGCTCAGTTTCGTTATTTGAAGACCTGGATCAAAGAACCAAGGGCAGCCTTGATTTACCACTGGAGGTACACCTGCAAGAAATGTCCGATTAGAAATCATGCAATAAAACCACTGACAGTAAAAACAACAATGAAGGCATGAAAAAAAGTTTGCAGCTGGTCAGCTGGAACACAATGAATCGAGGAAAACCACAAAGTGACCGCTGCGTTTTTTCTGACACTTTTTATCATCTTGTTGCAAAGACATTTAAAACAAAACAAAACAAACACTCTACAGGATATGTAGCTTGGGTTTTTGGGGGTTTTTTAGAGGAAACAAGGAAAAGGCAGAAAGGGCTTTCCTTCCC
Source organism: Drymodes brunneopygia (assembly GCA_013400955.1). Taxonomy (NCBI): domain Eukaryota; kingdom Metazoa; phylum Chordata; class Aves; order Passeriformes; family Petroicidae; genus Drymodes; species Drymodes brunneopygia. Next base: position 159,652 of record VZTZ01023974.1, on the reverse strand, counting down.
CTCTAGTAACTGCAGCTTTTGGAGGAAGGAGGTTCTACGTAAGATGTTAATGATTGAACAATAAATTCCTGGTAGTTAAAGCGGGGGTGAAGCACAAATCTGTCTCTGCCACTCTGACAGCCAGCAAAGGTTGTCAGGCCTAAAGCCAGCCATAAATATTCCTGCTCCCCAGCACAATACTGCAGTCTTCATGCCCCAGTGTCTCCAGGTAAGCACCTTCACATTGTATTACATACAGGTTGACAAGTTTTATACATCCCCTCTGGTCAGCAGGCACTCACATTCCTGCAAGGTTAAGAAAGGGCATTCATCCCATCAGAGAGCAGTAAAAGGACACAGAAAGGTAGGTCATGGTTATCCAGGATGGCAGAAGAGGTGGCATGGACTTTTCTGGGGAGCAAGCCCTGGGTGCTGGAGTGATCTGCATCTGACCTCTGAACAGCAGGTGTGCCTCCACCCAGGCTTGGGGCAGGGGAAAGCCACCATTTCCCGCCTCTAATGCCATCCATCAGCATGACACAAAGAGTTGCCTACTTTGTAAGGTACCTCAGGACAGACACGATGAGCCAGTGTCTGGAAAACAGCCAGCTAACAAGAGGGGAGAGGTGACAGGGAGCTGCTGGTCACGTAGAACTTGAGCTGTAAATCAGAGTTGAGTGTCAGGAAAAGGGATTTTTCTCTTGGAGCAGCAGGGAGACACCCTTTAGCTTCACTCTGTCAAATAATCAAGCCTACTTCAGCCTGTTTCAGTGCCTTATGAAGGGAAGACCAAAGGGCTGGGGCTGTGTGGGTTCAGAGGGTTGTGTTAAAGATCCTTGCAGGACAGGGAGGAACAGGCAAAGCAAACATGAAAGACAGCAGTCAAGAAATGTCATGGAATCACTCAGCAAATCTAGGAGACTTGTTTTGATTAAGCTTATACAGAAAGACTTAAAGAAAATAGAGAAAAAGAGACCACCAACATAGCAAATCCAAGTTGAGCTAATGGAAAGAAATGAGTTTTTATTTTTCTAGCAAATATTGGTGGGGATATGATTGAAACAACCCACTGAATCTAAACTCCCCCCCTTCAGGAAGTTGATCAAGCTCCAAATTTCCCTGCTGGCCTCAGCTCCTCTGAAGGGCCAACCCAAAGTCTTAGAGATGAACAGTGGGAACATGAAGAACATCAGGAGCAGATCCAGCTCCATGTGGCTTTGGCTTGTGTCCCAGCAGACACAGTAAAAGAGGGGAGAAATCAAACCTGTGGAGATTGGAAAGGGTTGAGACACCAGTGGGGCTCCTCTCTTCCAGCCCCAGCAGTCTGAAAGCAGGGTGCAGAGCCTGGAGCCACAAATACCTCCCAGGATGATTCATCCCCACAACATGAGGTACCTTTTTGCTATCAAATCAGTCACCCACACTGCCAACATAGTCATTCATGCTGAGACCCCCCTGTCAGGACACCATCTAAAATAAGTTTCAAGGGGAAAGCTGGCCACTGCTAACAGGACACTTTGCCCCACAGCTTCAGGGGCTGTCCCCCAGCACTGCTGTGACAGACCTAATACTCTCTCAGATCCCTGTGCACATCCCTGGCTCACAGTACCAAGCCTTAGCATCCCACCACAAAACACTGCTGTGACCCTGACGCTCATCCCTCTGTGGAGCAAAAAGGGGATCTTGACCTCTCACATGACCATCTTTCCACAAAGATCATAGAGAGAGGGCTCATGGCTCCCTCAGGGCAAACACCCTGCTTGCTGATGGTGAATAGTAAGTGATACCACTCCTATCCAAAAAGGGTTGGAAGTTGTCAATGGGCAGCCATTCCAGCACCATTTCAGTGCTCTTTAATAGAGAAGCATTTCTGTGGTGCTTAAAATAACTGTCCCTGAAACTAATAGCACCTAGAAGATGTCTGTCCTTGGTATTGCAAAAAACCCCCGTGCTTCATCCACAGAAGTTCCTGCTGAGGAGGAATGAGTATGGTTGGGATTTCAGACCTTCCTGGAAGAGGTGCATTTTTTATGAAGCAAACCCAATTAACTCCTTCCACAAGCAATGGCACCAAGACTTAAGTGACGATGAAGAAGCACAGGGAATGAACTGGAGGGGAATGTGAAAAGAGGGCTAGTTGATCTGCCATTCCCCTAACTGGAAAGCTGCTGAATTTTACTCTGTGATGGTTTTACTAGAGGCCAATAAATTGCGATTGTATTGCCAGGAGGAAAGAAGGCTCTCTAAGTGTTTCCTGTATCAGATGGGACTAAATAGGCCATGCCTATGGGAGGGAAAGGGTGTCCCTTGCAGGAAGCTGTGCTGCTCAAACACTGAGCACCCAGGCCTTCAAACATGTGGGGTGTGTCAAGGCTGGGGAGCCACGGTGTTTCTGAGGGGATTCCTTCACACACAACTTACCCAGCCTTTTGAACACAGTTCAGTGAGAAGTGAGAATAGCTGGCTGAGAAGAGGGTTGCAATATGAAATAAATTCCTAAAAATATTGGACACATATATAACTCTCTCCCCACTGTAAACCCATCCCTGCACACTACCTCCCCTCACACTTCTGCTAAACCAACCAAAACCAAAAAGAGACTGAATTTCAAGAAAAATAAAGTAGCATAATTAAGTAGGTTACCATACACAGCATACTATTCAGGAAATTACAGTGCAGAAAGTTGCTGTGAAAACATGAGATACATGTGCTCTCAGTGACTACCCGTATTTGTACCCTTATTCTGTGCCAGATTTGGCAAAGGTAACATTCCCCTCCCAGCTGAAGGTAAACTTCCTCAACTTAATGGAGGATTAAGAAGTTCCCCCCTAGGGCCGTGCTTATGCCACTGTGCTCCTTCTGCCATAGCTCTGTGGGCCTGCCAAGAGATGAGGATGCTGCTGGATCTGCTCCCTCCCTAGGAGATGGAGAGACTGATATTAGCAACAGGTTATCAGTTTTGCAGCCATTTTTAATATCTGCTTTTAAAGAAGACTAGTATTGAAACAATGCATGTGATCTTAGTTGAAACATAGCATTTTTCTGTGAATTGATATCTCCCTCTTAGCTTATATTCCTTTCTAGATGCAGAGCCTTTCACTGAAGAATATGACACTCACGGTGCACCATTTGCATTTATGGTCCAGCTGCTTATAGCAGGCACTCTGTAAACATGTCAAAAAGATCCTTTCAGGATTTCAGGTCCTGACAGCATTTGAACCAGTCTCTTCCATGGCCCAAACTTATGGGTGTACAGCCAGAGATGGAAGAGCCACGTTTCTTCTTACATGCTTATTATTCCCCTCAAAATTAGTATGAATGAAAATGAATCAGATCATTCATCAGATCTGATAAGCTCTGTGTGATACAGATCGTGTCTGAATGAGCAGTAGCTGATAAAATACCAGAATTTGAAGACAATAGCAAATTCTCTTTTATAGTTTCAGATCTCCTTTTATGTGTTTTCCACCAATATACAAGTGAATGAATTTTCTTATTTTTTGTTTGCTTGTTTGTTTGTGCTTTTTGGTATTGGTTTTGAGTTGGGTTTTTTTTTTTTGCCAGAAAATAAGCCTGTAAAATGAAAATCATGTGAAAACTCATGTGATAGTCATCACCTGGGGACTCTCACTGGCAAGGCTGGTGGCACAAGACTGAAACATCTTTTATGGTCTTGGGATTGTTTGGTCTGAGAGAGAATAGATACGAATTCTATGACCAATTACACAGATCACATTTCAGGTAATAACCAAATTGCAAATAGTCCCACAGCTCCCATCTAATTCATGAATGAGAAAATAGCTGAACTGTGAAAGCAAAGTTGTGGGTTTCCACATTCCCTTCCCAGTTATGTTTGACAGCTAAAAGAGGAAAGCATTGGGCCTGATTACAAATACAAGGCACAGCCTGCAAGAACAGTACAGAGTTTCTGAGCCTGGGTGGGAATATTGTCAGTTTTCACAGAGCAGTATTTTCAGTGCTCAACAGTTTGACCTTTTGTCTTATTTTAGACTGGGCTCTTTTTTTTTTTTTTTTTTTTTTTTCCCAGATAACCTCTATTAATGAGGAATTCCTCACCTAGGAGGACAGAAATATAAAAATATTAATGACCACAAGATGAGAAACAGATGAAGGACTCTTGAAGCCAAATATTCACATCTCTGTGACAGGGATCTAGCCAACATAAGCACGTAATTTGCATCTACATTTTTGGCACCTAATGAAATAGTCTTTTTAAAGTAACCACCTAATTTCCCTATTGAGAAGTACATGCCTTTGAAGGTCTCCCAAGGAGATACACTCTATGGAACAGAAGCACCTTAATTTTTCTCCATCAGATGAATAGGAAATTCTGGCAATATTTTTCTGCTCTCAAGGCACCTATTTGTCAGTGGCTGGAACCTCCATGGAAGATGCCTCTCAACCTCTGACCAGGAAGCCTAAACTTGTTCTAGCAACCACCTCAGCTCTGCAGCCTGCAGCCCTCTCTACCTGTTTGCTGAAATAAAAGTGTGTTTAGGATATTGCATGAATGTGCAGACATGAAAAACTTTGGCAAATCAATATTAGTTTTGAATATGTCAAAATTCAGCTGCTGAAGAGAACACTCTAACTGATACCATAATGCTCACATGCATTATTCTGTTTTTCCTTTCACAACAAATAAGCTTGAAAGCATTAATTGCAATAGGGTGGGTAGCCATTACTGCCTTTTATACCTATAGTTGACTGTTTAAATGCCTGTTTATGTATTTATAGGACAAGACACAGCAAAATACACACAGACACCCAAACGTACAAACTCATACATTAATATTAGAGAAATTAAATACCAAGTCTGGAGATTAGACCAGAAATGGAAACCTGATCTCTTGACGCAAAACCTTTTGCTTTAACCATTTGAGAATAGATCCCCCTAGCCTCACAGACTGTCAGATTAAAATGAGAGGAAAAGAATCACAGAAACTTCAAATCAAAGCATGAAATTGAAAATCTGTCAGATCCATAAAATGAAAATTCTCTCCAAAGGAAAATTCTGACACGATCATATTTTCTCATGAAATTGGAGCTGGAAATAAGGTCATTCTGAGGAAAAAAAAGGAATAATAATAAGAAAAAACCTCCAGAACAGCGTCAGCCACTTCAGTAAGAGAGTCTGAAGGGTTTTGACAAGTACTGTGTCTAAGCCAAAAAACCCCAGGGCTAGATCTTCCACAAAAATCAGAAAACTTAAAGGGACATTGTCAAAGTTGGTAGACCAAACATTTGAGCTACTTTAAACTCAGAGTAATACAGAAGAATTCATCTTTTTCTTTATTAAAAAGAACAGCTGAAAGATATATATGAAGAATATGGTGACATAGTTTGCATATTTATTTTGTAACTTAGGATAACAGGCTTTGCAACATTTTTTTTTGCTTGGTTTTAAAGCCTTGCTTACATTCTAGGTTGAAAGATTAATTTCTAATTAAAACTTAGCTTTTTTTTTCCTTTGCTCATACCAAGAAAGTTATGGAGAAAGTAAAATGACAAAAAGTAAGTTAAAATGGGACACAGAGAGGGGGCAGGAGGGAGAAATGTTTATTTTTAAGTGCAGCATGGCATCATTCTGTTATAAAAATCTGATGCAAACTGATTTTCTGAAGCGTTGAGAACCTACAGATCCTTTGAATTCAACAGGAGATCTGAGCACTCAGCTGACTCCCTGGGAAATCAGGCCATGTCTCTAGCTCCCCAAGTCTTAACCCTGCAAGGATTTCTCCACATGTCCAGTTTAGCATATGTGGTTACTCCAGCTGGAGTTAAAGTGACTTCATGGTGGCTTCGTTGGTGTATGTGCAGAGTTTAGTGGCTGGATATCTAACTGAGATAGCACAGATGTAATTTATCTGCTTAAAGATGAACAAAGACTAAAGCCAGCAGTGTGAGACACTCACTTGTCTCCAGTTAATGGAGGAAACTGGTACTTAGTGGGCACAGGCCATCCCTCCCAAGCCCAGCACACAAACTAAAGTGCCAAAGCATTGAGGAGCATGTGTGCAGCCAAACCACTGCATGAGTGGAGCCCATTGAGCTACCTGAATACCCTTCTGGGCTTTGGTGTGCTCTCTGCAGCATTTTCTGTAAGGAGGGTCGGTACTTCAGATGTACTTCTCCAAAGCCACCATGCTAAACAAGATTAGACAAGGATTTTAAAATGACAATATTGCTAAATAATCTGGCAGCATGTAGTTGGTCCAGGTGTTACTGTTGAATTAGTAAATATGCAAAACAGCATTTGCACTGATTTCCTTTTGTATTTGTCCACATTTTCCTTGTGATACTTTCTCCACTGGCATTTCTAGAGCAATTTAGGTTGTGAGCCCAGTTGCACTGTGGGGACACTCATGTAAGGACAACCAAATCCTTCATATTAAAATAAAACCTGTGATGGGACATTGCATCTTGGGACTGCAAGGCTTCTGTGTCTTTTTGCCTTCTCCACTGAGAAGAGAGCAGTTTCCTAGAAGCTTGCCTGGCTCCTGGCCAGGAGTCCCTACCTCCACAAGTGGGTCTCTAAGGCAGGAGCTGGAGGTTTAAGCAGCCTCCCTATTTCCCATGGCAGCTTCAGCCTGCAGACACCAAGGTGACGTGGATATGGCCTGAAGACCAATCTTGTTGGATACTGAAGTGAATATTCAGGTGAAGCAAGGCTGGGCACTGGAGAGAGGCCATTTACCCAGATGATGTCCATCATGTGCCAGTGGCCAATGGACACTGATGGGATGACTGACATTGACAAAGAGCTGTGTGTGTGCCACCCCTCAGCCCAGCTCAGGGAGCACCTCTGAGCATTGAGAAGGATGTCTTCATCTTTTGAAGTCCAAGCCCCGTTGCCAGGCTACTTGTGCACTGCCCAAATCTGTGACTCGGAAGTGAGGAGCACCTGTAGGAACTCCTTGACCCACAGCACTGCAGAGACACAGAAGGCAAATGCAGGTTTAGCATACAGAGATCTTCTCCAGGGAGCTGAGGCAGCTGACTGACACCCATCCCCTTGGTTTCCAGCCTCAGATTCTTATGAGAAAAGGCCTTTTGCCACTGGGAAAACTAATGGAGGGGGCAGGTCTTATTCTTGCCTGTCTCAGAGATGTAGGCTTCAGTCAATCACTCAGTGAGAAAGTACTTCCAAGAAAAGATCTCTCAAGCTTGAAGATGTCCCACTTCACATGTAATCAGTAAATATTAATTAGGCAAGGAAGAGAGGTAAAAATAAACCCCTCACCATGGAGATTTTTTATGAAGTTTACAGATAATTTTTAAAGCGGTGCCTGGATCCTCTTTCTTCTCACCAAATAAATGTCAAATTCTCTGTGATGAGTAGAAGCTATTCTCCCCAGCATAGTCCATATCAAAGCAGGATTGAATTTGATTCCCTCAGGCTGTCTGAGGATGAATTGAATGCAGATCTCCAGTATTTTAGGGTGGTCTTCAAAAAGTGACTCTTTCCACCCCATAGCTGAAAGGCAGCCATAGAGATCTCCTTTCCAAAGTAACTGCTCATATTCTTTGCCCACTCAAGTCTCTTGTTTGGAAAAACAGGAAAGAAAAAAGGAGGACGGGGGCAGAGGGGAGGACCAGCTGTAACCAATGTTGCTGCTGCTTTTAAAAAGTCTTGTGAAAGGATCTTACACATAGATTTCAGCTTGTGGGCTCCTAACCAGTGCCTGCTGGGAGAATTTCTTTGCTATGTGAGTATTTGAGGAGAGTGCTTGGTAAGTCGCTGTCCTAGACCTAGTCATGGGCTGTCTTCCTCAGCTGGCAAGCTCTGCATTTACAAAGAAACATGGATTACACCTGAAATGACTTTTCTTCCTCTGTGAGGAGTAAATTGTATACTTAAGACCACATTTTTCGCAAATGCAATTTCTTCTGTAGAGACATAAACATGGATCAAGACATAGCTCACAATTCACACAACATCACAAATGCATTTCTTTGTGCTGACCTAATTTTCAAGTCTGATTTGGAGGATAAACTCAGAAAAGAACAGAATGATTTTTCATGATATTTGTACATGGTCACCTTTGTTAAACTGGCATTAACTTCCTGCTAACCAACAAGTGGGCATCAACTGGGACGTCTTGGTTGAAACAAAAAGATAACCAGACACCCATGGTTATGTCAAGTCATGCTGGAAAAATAGCAGAGAAGGACAAGAAAAGTGCAGCTGAGTCTGAAGCCAGGGAATGCAGAGAAACATGGATTTTCTAAGCCTTAGGAGTATGTTAGGATATACTTGAGTCAAGTTGTAGTTCAGCAGTCCTATCCATGGCTGTAGTTCAGGTTCTTGTGGAATAAAAAGACATGAAACAAGTAGCAAAGAATATGCTTGAACTTTAAGAAGGTCTTGAATAAAGTGGACTGAGACAATAAGAGATAAATTGTGCTGGACTTTGGAATAGGGTTTATTTAATTTAATATTAATCTATTAATATTTATAGGGGATCTATTGTTTTGCTCCCCTCCCTCGTTTGTCACTTGGATCATTTGCATCAGGTTTACCAGGGAGCTCTGTATTGCTGCCAGTGAGCAGCCCATGGTGCTGTATTCCCAGTGGGATGTGGCACGTGTCTTGACTCCCAGATGATGGGAGAAGAGCAGTGGCAGTGTATGTGGTGTCATCCACCTCTCTGCTGCCTGCAGAAGGATCCTTTATGACATTGTAATTATTTCTGAGTAATTAACATCATACCCCAGGCACAAGGGAGAAGAGCAAGCCTACCTTACAAAGCTGGGTTTTTAGAAATATTTTTGGCTTCTGGAACCTATAGGACTTTCTTGTGGGGGTAGGGATCCCTGCATGGGGAATTTAAGTCTGCTGACAACTCTTTTTTTCCTTTTTCTCAAGGAAGAGGCTGACAAGCTGTTCATGGACCTTAGAGGGTCTGTTCATTTTGATCTGATTTTAATTTATTACTTTGAAGAAATACACCAAAATCCACATGTTGATTTTGACCTAGTGATCAGTGTTTAGTCTTCAGTCAGTGAAGTCACTGATTGGGGTGAGTGGGAGCAGAGCTTGCATGATGGTTTTTATGCAAAATTTCTGTAGTAATAGATTTACACAAAATTACTATGTATGAATATTTCTTTGAAAATATTATGCAGCAACAGAAAACACATGACCAGAAAACACAAATCATTCTATGTTTTCCTCTTCTGAAACAAAATACCATAATAACTCTGGAAACATTTGCTCAGTTAAAGAGAAACTTGCTGCTCAGCAAAAGGGTTTCACCATCCAGAATCATAGTCCAATTGCTGCTGGTGAGAGTGGGGATGACAAAAATGTCTTCAACCCCCTCTTACAGTCAGCCAACAGAGTTCATTACTCCAAGAATCTAAATGTCTCTGAGTTTTCAGATTTACAGCTGCAGAAGCCATGTGGTTGTTGGTCTTGGAGTAGAACAGCCCATTTTGTCCACAGCCCCTGTGATCAGCATCATTTGCTTGCAGGAAAAACTGCAGTTGAGATCTGAGGTTTACCAGGAGCCTTGACAGGATCCCATAGGAAAGCCTGTTAGGCTCCAAGGCTGGATTTTTTTGCTGCTCTTTGGTGTAACATTTATCCCAGGGTAAGCACCTCACTTGCCTTGCACCACTTACCAAGGAAAGTGCCTTTCCTTGCAAGTTACAATATTCCAAAGAGGGTATATATATATATATAGTATCCCTCCAGTTGTGCCCAGTTGTGGGCACCCCATGGGGAGCCCCCCTTTACAGGATAATCCCACTGCAGCACACACCATAGGCCTCTGGACAGCCACTGTGACACCGTGTCCTACACACATGTGTGGGAGGATAATGTGGTCTGGAGAGAGCCCACAGAGCTCAGCTTCCAAGGATTTCACTTCTCAGTCCTTCAAACAATAATTTCACTCATTGCCAACAAAGCAAAGACTGTGCATGCTCCAAAATGCTAATGGATGTTAGCACTGGAAACAGTCAAACGCTCCTTTCATTGGCGCAGGAAAAATGAATGTGAGACTATTTTTGAAGTTTTTATCTTAAATTGCCACAGACCGAGGCAAAAATTTTGCCATTTGTTTTTATGTGGGTGAACTTCTGCAAATGTCAGGCAGTGAGGAGGTTTCTGCTCAGATGCTGAGCTGAATGAGACCATTTGAGAGGTCACAACTTCCAGTCCTCCTGCAGGACTTCAAACACAGGCTCTACTTTTCTGTACAGAGAGCAGTCCTTCTAAGCCAAGGAGGCTGTTCACAGTACAGGAGTTTAAACATAGGTGTAAACTTCTGCATGACCAGGTCTAAAGTTACTATCTGAGAAACGTGGCTGGTGCATTATAATTTGCAATTGTTAAGAAAAGGGCTTAGAGATACAATCACAGTTTTAACATCAAGGATTATACAACAAAATAGAGAAAAAGGGGGAATTAATTTTCTTTTGTTGAATTTCTCAGTGCAAGAATTATGAAAGGACTCTACATACATTTTTTCATCCTTTTCCCACAGTCATTTATAATAATCTCTTGGAAGAATCAAACTAAAACTTCAGTCCTCACAGGAAAAATCTGCCGATTCATGCATTTGTTTTGTTACGTACAGTTGTTCATGTGGGCTCAAGATGGTGCCATGCAATGAAGTTTACATTTGACCTTTGAAAAGTCAAAACTGGTTTGGGGAAACTGCACATAAAATAGTTAAAATGGTTTCACAAAATGTATCCCTAAAGCAGGTACTGAGATGCTAAATCCAGCAGTTACAGTGAGTCGTCTACATCAGACTCGAGTCTGTAAGATGCATTTATGCATTTTAGAATCACCCAGGGGGAAAAAACCTAACCATGTTTTTCCAATATGGGTCAGAAACACTAATTAGCTGGAATTGTTTCTCATGATCAGTAACTCAGCAGTTCTCCTTCTGCCTCTGTTAGAGAACCGAGTTGAAGAGTGGTTGCATTAAAATAGCAACAAACAACATCCAAATTCTAAACACCAGTCAGGCTTAAATTCATCTCCCATGGTGCTTCCTTGTGACAGTGGCGATGGCAGCGTCGATTAGATAGGGCTGGCACTTCACACCGTGTGTCACTCCTCATTATCTGATGAGAGTCCCTGCAAGAGACAGGTGCTGGGGAATGAAAGATTAGGTGCAGCTCGTGTAATCAAGCTAAATCCCTCACTACCTCCACCGAGTGATAACAAAATGTAAGCGGCTTTCTCCTTTTCACGAATTCTTCCCCACTTTTGCCGTGCTCATGAGTCTGTGGGTGTAATTACCCCAGCTGTGGCTGAGAAATCTCACAGCAGAAACCAGTGTTTCCAGGATGAGGTTGGTTCTGGACTGCAGGTCTGTGTTCCAGACAATTTCTGGTATATGTATGTACAGGACTATGTACAGCCCTAATCATGCAGCCTTAAGCAAACCTGCAGAAGTGCCCCTCTCTCCCTCCCCGCTCCTTCCTGTGGAGGTGTTTAAGGTTTTCTTCCCCAGTTTTGGCAGATCCTCTTTAATTCTCCCTAATGGCTCACTCTTCAAAAACAAGCAAACGAATTTTGCAAGTCAATGAACATAATGAAAAAGCAAGGTGTGAGGTTTGGAGACATAGACTGGATTTTGACACTTGTTGCATTTTTCCAGTACTTCTTAGCGTGCTAATCAATGTTTGGCAGCCTGGCCACTAGAAATGAAGTTCCAGTAATGAGATCTAGCAAGCTTCATGGAAAAAGGACAGTCATCTCTCAGTACCAATTACTGATGAGAACTTCCTGGGCTTTTTGCATACTTTCAGAAGCAAATCACTCCTCAGATTTGAAATGAGAGTACTGGCTTTCTGAGAGAGAGCCAGGTCATGCTGAGTAAGGCTCAGACACCTGGCTATGGGAAGGGATTTATGTATGCTAGACACAGAAAAGAAAATACATAGTTAGCTTTGGGTAGGAATCAGCTACCACTTGCTGCCTTCTTGGAGTGCCCCAGATAGAGGTTGTCTGTCTGTCTCTTCTATAGAGATACATGTGGGAAGTCATGAAGGTGGCAACAGCAGCTCATGCATGAGAAATTACAGACCACAGGGAAGTGAATGGGCAAACCTGAAACATTCTGTACTTGCCAGCTGTCACAGATGCAGGCTACAGCTGGTGAAATGGCAAGTCTGATGAAAAGAAATGTTTCACTGGAGGGCTGGGATGTTAAAGAGGAAGAGGAGCAGAAAATTCTTCTGTCTATCAAACAAAAGAGCCTAAAGCCAGTGAGGGAGAAGCACAGTGGTGTGTGTGGGGAAGGTAAAGAACAGCACTATGGTGGTGGCCAGAGGCACTCAGTCACTGGCCACAGTCAGCACCTGTGGGCACCCCTGCTCTGTTGTGCCAACAGGATCCCACACCACTGACCATAAAGTTTAACCATTGATGGATGAATGCACTGGGAAATGCTTGTGCTGCTGGGAGCTGAACCTCAAGCTCATTTTGACTTTTCTGTCATACTAAATGTATATCCATAAAACCCACGTGGCTGCTGCTTGGGTAGATGGCCCCCATCATGCACTGGTGTGACACTGTGGTGCCAGGCAGAAGTTTAACTGCCTGGTTGAAATGCCTGTCTAAGCATGCCAGCCTTCCTAGGAGCTCAGATGTGCCAACAGTCTCCTTCCAGAGACTGAAACCCACCCAGGGGCTCCTGTTCTCTGCTGGTGTTCTGGATATTTGGCTGAAAGAAAAAAGGATGCTCCTGTTCCACACTGTGGAAAGGTAAATGATTAGACTTGGTACAGAGTTATGCCTGAGCCGTGGTTTAGGAGGAAAAAAGATTTTTCCATGTCACTCTGAGTCACTTCATGTCCCACTTAGTTGTTCCAGAGGAACAATTTCCCCTCCCCAGCAAGAGGCCATGGCCTTGTGCTCACTGGGAGGCAGGCAGGATTTGGCAACAGCTGATGCAAACTTTCCCAGACTCCAGGGAATAACATTTAGTCATACAAAAATCCCAGCTGGTTCCTTCATACCTAAACCACTGCCCTCTGCAGTTGAGAAGTTAATTTGGGAAAAATGGATGGATGACAACGCAAGGAAAATATGGTAAAATGGTCTTAATTTTATTTTTAACAATTGATGTCGCTGTTGAAGTAATTCTGGGCATAACCCTTATTCAGTACTCTTCCATTTGATCTTCATGGTTACAAAACATGTGTTTCTGTGTACTGAAGATGCAAATAGGGAAAAAAATCCACTGCTGACTGTCTGCTCAGGAATGGGACTTGAGCAAGAAGAATGCATCAAGGGAAATACATGTTTTTATAAGTGGAAATGTCTTCTTTTCTTTGGTTTCTTGCATTGAAATCCAGTCATTTCTATTCAGTGCATCATTGCTTTTCTGTGTGACAACTGTAACTATGCTGAGTATTTTTAGTGTTGTGCTAATTGCATTTGACATACAAAAAGAATATTCCTTGTTTGGCATTTATTAAATGTCATTGGTTTTCCAGTCTTGCAACCTGACCCATCAGCTGAACACCTCTGAGCTCCTCTGAACTCTTGCAATGTATTAGGCCAATTACTGCAACCTTCTCCAGATAGGAATCTGCCTCTTCTGCATGTACAGCCACTGTGATACCAAAATAATCCAAGCCTTTGGAAACTATGCTTAGGCTAGGCTCATGAGAAGAGAGGAACCACTTCTGCACTAAGGCATACTTGTTACTGATCAAGCTGAAAACTGACTCCTGAAACAATCCCTGAAACAGGGAAACATTACTGCTCCACTTTCCTAAAATATCACATGCAAGTAGGTAGGTTCTTCTGATGACACAATGGGTACTCTTGTCTACAAAGAACAGCTCACCAACAGTGTAGAAAAGCAGACTGGCAAGCAGGCATACAAATGTCCCAATGTACAAATGACAAGCTCCTTTTCTACTGTCAAAAGGTGGAATGGGCAGATATTCACTACTCAGGTCTTATTTCACTGCCATGTCATGACCCTAAAGGTAAATGTTTTTCAAGGACAAGTAATGGTGATGTTCAAAAGCCAGAGTATGGGAAAGGTAATGATAGTTTTGTCTACACAGGAAGCTAAGTCTTCTCTCCAGGTATGAAAACATGTCATATAAATGCACATTTGACCACTCATAGGTTGAAGTCTTTCTGCTACTCCAGTGATGCAGTAGGTAGAAAAAATTCCAGTTCTTGAGCACAAGGCACAATGTGTTCACATGAAAGTCACTTTTAGAATAAGTTGTATGGATACACAGAATCTCTATCCCACAAACAGATGTTTGGGATCTTGAACAATGAGCTGTGGCTCAGCATTCATTCTCATTACATGAGCAGGGAAATCCCAGAGGAGCTGGGAGCTGGCAGTCATCATAAGCTTTGTGGCATGTCCAGTGGAGGCGGAGAGTCTGTGAGTTTCTAGTGGCCTCCTACAAAGCTGTGGAAGAGAAAAACAAAATCTAATGCATACAAGAGAGTAGTGGAGAGAGTATATTTTACAAAAATATTCTAAAAAGGTCCTCAAGACTAATTGTATGAAGTGGTTGGAAAAGTGAAACAGCCTTTAAGATATGCTAACCACTTCTCAGAGAAGAATGAGTATGAATTGATTACATCCAGTGTAGTGCTCTATCCTTCAACTGAGTAAAACCTGTTTTTTGCCCAAGCACACTGCATATTGTGCACAGGATGCCCATGGAACAGATCACTTATCACTCTATGTGCATGAAAAATGGAAGCCAGATGAAGAACTGCAAAACTTGGCCACAGGTGTCAGGTTCAGATGTGCCTAGCAGAGATGGTTGAGCCCAATATATGTTTGATTGGCCACAGAAGTGCAAGGATTTGGAGGTTTGAACAGAGCAAAGTTCAGCGCGTCACTCAGACTGAGACTAGTCGCATTCCTGGCCTTTTGTTTATTCTGTCTTTTATTTTAGAGCTGACAAACACAAAGGACTCCTCTGTGTCCTTTGCAGGACTCTGACATGAAAACCACCTTCAAATGTTCCCTGCCATCTGAGGGACAGGTAGAGAGCGAATGAAGGGATGGATGACATCGTTGGTGTGTGAGTGAAACAGTAGCTGGAAACTGCTATGCTGGGGGGTGATTCGAAGTGCTGACTCAAAACTGCTGTGCTGTGTCAGCCAAAAGCAGCACTGCTGAACCCAGCAGCACGACACCCCATGGAGGGAGCGCCCAACCTGACCCACGAGCTGCAGTGCTCTCTGTCTTACCCAGCTTGCTTTCCCACCTGGCTAAGGGGCTTTCATAGCCACCAGCTGTTTGTTTATCTTGGGGCTTCTAATTGTTGTTATGGTAATACTTAAAATTTGCATTCCAAAACTTATTTTGTCCTAACCTACTCAATTGTCAAGACAGCCTACACTACACTGGAGGAGAGAAATTATCCTCGCTATCAAAACTGCAGCCTGAATTCCTGGCTTTTTTTTNTTTTTTTTTTTTTTTTTAGAACCAGGCAAACACAAAGTACTTGTCCTACTTTCTAGTCAGTAAGCTGAAATTCAGCATGTTTAATTATAAATCAAATAATTGACTACAAAGCTATTGTGGTATGGCCTTCCATGCTGTTGATGGTTTTAATTGCAAACTGTTACATGATGTGCTTCAGTAACAAAGAATGAGCCCTGAAGTAGCAGAGGAAATGTCCTACTTTGACTCTATTCTTACAATCAGGATGCAGGAAATTTTCTGGTGTGTCACTCCTCTCCATGATGGACCTAGACAAGAGAACTGTAGGCCACACAAGATGCCAGTGGAGGCCATGCTGTGTTCAGAGGGACAGCCCAGGAGCTTGCTGCAGACTGTTCCTGCTGCCCTTCTTCAGGACTCACTCTCATGAGAGTCATGTTCCTCCTGGTAACCAAATAGGAGCTTGCATGGCTCATCCTGGAGCTGAGCATGAGAGAGAGCATGGTGTGTGCACCAAGCATTCTCACCACACCAGATGGCACCCCTGGATGGCAGTCATGGATGGGAGTGAGTAGAAGGTGATGCTAAAGCTCACAGGCTCCCCAAAGCCCATGGTGTCACTCACTGCAGGAGAAGGCAGGTGCTGCTCTCTCCCCTCTCTGGACATAAGGATCCTAATGGCCCCACTCCCCTGTTAAAAAAAGCAAATAAAGTAACAACGCTTGATGCCAGGGTGTGTAAAAGGAGTCCCAGTGGGAGCTGGTGTCTTTCCTTCTCTCAGGCCTTCCAGTGGTGTCAGGCCCAGGGAGGGCACATGGTGACTCCTGCTTCTGCTGGACGAGACCACCACACTGGAACAGACTGCCCAGAGGTATTGTGGCTTATCCATTCTTGGACACACTGAAAACTGAGCTGGGCATAACCCTGAGAAAGTTCTGACTGGACTCACTCTGAGCACAGGACCTCCTAAAGCCCCCTCCACACTGATTTTTGGGGGGATTTTATAACCTGGAAAGTTCATCACAAAGCAGACAGTAGGGATGTTTTCACTGAATTGTGTATTCAGCAGTGAGAAAGACACATAAGTTTGGGTCCTTATGCACAACTGCACAAGGCAGCAGCACCTCTGTCAGCTCCTCCAGAGGTCATGGTTGCTCTTTTCCACTCATCTCACCCACGTACTTCCACCCTCCTCACCAAGCACCTCACCAGGCTGCAATGGATTATCTGGAGGAAGGTTTTGAGATGGTGCTTGTACACTACCTTGAGCACATTGAACTGAGAAAGACAAACAAGATTTTCCCTTGGCAGATTAACATGAACTGGGAATGATCCTCACCCACCACATGCTCAGTTTGGGCCAACGAGTGCTGATGAGGAAGGGCCATCAGCCCTCCCATGCCCCAGGAGGATGAGGAAGTTGAGAGGAGGTGGGGAGGTGCTTGCTCAGACAAAAACATCTCAGAAGTAAAAGGCAGTGCTGAAGGCTGGTGTTTTTTAAAGATGAGGACAGATCCAATTTCAACAGAACAGGAGAAGTGAAGAGGGGAGAAAAATTCTGTAACCAGAAAGGCACAGGGCCTACCAAAAGGAGAGAGAAACTGCAAATGTCATTTCTCCTTTCCTGTCCACAACTCTGCTCATCCCTGTAATCTGTACCTGGCTAGAAGCCTGCTCAGAAGTAGCTGTAGACTTATTTGCCTTCTTTTTATTTTTCTTTTTATTCCTGGTGCATTGGGAAAGAAAATCAGAAAAAAATAATACTAGTGGGAAAAAATAAAGAAAAAGAGAGAAATGAAACTCTGATGCACCAATTGCTCAGCACCCACTGAGTTGTGCCCAGCCCATCCCTGAGTAGCAATCAGTCCTTCCTGGATTTCCTTAGAAAAGAAATCTTGAAAGCTGCCACCGAGACAGACTGGAAAACACTGTCTCCTTCATTCATGGACAGGAAAATCTGGAGCCTTCCTTTGTTGAATGCAGAGACTGAGCAGAGCCAATTACCTGTGGTGCCAAATAGTGTTACAGCAAGTCTTTGGGCAGAATAAATATAAAATCCTCCAAGTCAGCTATGACATATTTCAGGCATATTTAGTCATTGAAGCTGAATATCCCCAGCTGTGTTAAACTGTTAAGCTGTTGAGTTTCCGTTTGCAAACCACTAACAAAAAGTAAGCTAAAATAGTCTTGCTGTGCCTCCTCTTGCCTAGCATTGCTGAGGAAAATGAAACTTAAAGCCCAGATCATTTCATGTTTCTTGGAAAAACACCCAAGCCTTTCATGTTGGTGATGTGTGCTAGTGCCTTCCTGCTAGAGAAGTTTATTTTGTTTAGCAGTGTCTATGGATGTGAATCCTTAAAGAGGGACAAGTGAGCTGCTACTCTATTGTATTACAGATTCTCTTTGACCTTACTCTGCTGGGCTACTGATGTGGCTGTGGTGAACAAACCAGCTCTTTGCTCAGGGAATAGTTTGGTCCTGCATTTCCTTAAGGACAGAGATCTCTTTTCCTTTCTCTTGCATGCAACTGCAGTTTCTAGGCAGTATTGACTTAAAATCCTCTATTTTTATATGACTAACTATAGCAGCTAATCATTTATAAAGCTAAATGGTTGAGATTATTGTGAGAACTTGAAGTCCAATCTCCTTTTTTTTTTTAGCCGAAATGCAGCATATGCATGCATAAAGATAAAAGCTCCAGAGTATGTAAGAGGGGAATCAACAAGACCAACCAACGGAAAAAAATTGGATTTAAGGCTAATATGGAGAAGTATAAATTTCCCTGAGCTTTTGTGTTATTTCAGTGTGAAGTGTTTGTGGGGGAGAGCTGTGTTCCCCTTTCACCCTCCCTGGTGGGCACTGGTCTGTGTCTTTCCAGCTGTCACAGGTGTGGTGGAGGCAGGTGATCCTCTGCCGGTGAAGACTGATGTATTGCGGTTTTTTCTTGATGGGTGGCTTTTTAGCAAGGTCACCTTGTGCTTCGGGGTCCAAGTGTGGCAATTCAGGGAGTCTGGATGGCAGCCTGAGACTGCTGGGGCTGTGCTGAAGCAGGGTGCCTCCTGGTGAGGAGAATAAGGAGGAAGAGGAGAAGGAGGAGAGGATTCAGGCTTGAGCCCTGCTTGCAGGCAGCAGTGGCTCCCTGTCTGCCAGGGACATGGCAGAGATGCCCAGCTGCAGAGCTCCCTGTCCCCTGGGGAAAGGAGGAACCCATGCTCTAGTAGGGGTCCAGTCACTGCTGAAGCAAGAGCCATGTGTGGAGAAATTTGATCCAGTGGGAAATTTGATCCAGTGGACCAGTGGGTTTCTCTTTTCCAGCCATATTTCTCTGAAGCCCCAAGAGCAAGTGATGCTGGCCACTGTGTTGTGTGAAGAGGTATTGCTGTGATAATATAGATATATACATGGAGATAATTACCATAACCTTTCTTTATTAATCTCTGATTAAAATCCTAAGTAATTTATATGCAAATTAATTGCTTTGCTTATTATCCTGACAAATGGCCAAGCTGGCCCTTGGCATGGCAGAGCTGGCTATTGTCCTTGGCAACTATGCTGCTCTTGGGCCATCAATGCCACAGAAATTGTTGCCAAAAACTCCTCAACTGCATCCTAAACTCTCAAAAGATGCAAAACAAGCCCATGCCAGTAAGTGGAAGGAGGGACCCAACAGGTCCCTGGCTGGGAGAGCTGGGTGAAACATCTCCCTTACCCTCTTGACCCAAAAACCCCATGCATTGTCAGCACAATGTTTGAGGGGCTGCAGACCAGTGCTGGATGGTTTCTGGAGGATGCTCTTTGCACAGCAACAAGGGAAGAAATTTGGGGCAATTTTCTTTTTCTTACAAACTTCTGCAAGGTAAGTTACTGCTTTGGCAGTTCTCGCAGCCATGAAAGTGAGTGGGTAGCACAGCTCCTTCTCAGCTGTGGGCAAAGGTAGAGAAAAATACGCAGCTAGAGTCTCAGGAAGGCAGAAGAAATTATTAGCTAATTTTTTTTTTTTTATATTTGTGGCTAATGAGTTCAAGGTAAGCTATCAATTAGATGGATTTTGTTTTGATAGCTGAAAACACTAATACTCTATATTTTTCAGAGTTAAAAAAAGGGTTTGAGTGACAGATTATGTCTTTCCAGGCCCTTCCTGGTGACAGCTGGAGAGAGTTGATTCTAGAGACTGAGGCAAGCCTGTGATGGTTGTTGCCATCTTTCTGCAAAGTCTGGAGATTATCAAAAGGCATTAATTCCTACTGTCTGTAAGGGAGACTACACCATCCCTGCATATCTAAACAACAGAGTGATGAACCACTGGTTTCCAGCCAAAAGCACCTGAAAACTGCTGAGGCCACATCCTGTGCAGTGCTCTCCTGCAGGGGTGCAGTGGCAGGGCCAATATAAAGAGCCTTGGTGCTTGGACAGTGGTGTGAGCACCAGATTTGAGGACTGAGAAGTGTTTTACATTGCAGATATCAGTCTGTAATGGACTCACTCCTAAGTAGAGTCCCATGGGTTAGGCATAGGAAAGCACTGTGCTCCTGAGGGCAGCAGGGCTCGTGAATGACCCTTTCCTACACATCCAAGTACAAATCCTCTCGTGTCTTGTGGGGACTGAACCACCTCATGGATGGGAATGGGGCATCTGTGGTTGTGCTGGGCAGCGATTGCAAAGCCTTTTCTTCAGTGGGGCATTGCCATGGTATCTCCATCACCTAAATGTCTGGTTTTATGGCATGAGTTGGACTGGATTCCTGAGATGTCCATGTCTGCAGGTTGGATCCAACACCCATGGCATGCTGGGAAGCTGTGGGAAACCAAGGGAGGATCATGGCCCTTGCCCATGTGGGCCAGCATGGCTTTTGCCTGGAGCTCAATCACTGCAAAAGCTTTTCATCCTCATCACTGTGGTGCTCCTTCAGCCTCAAGCTGATACGGCTGAGGATACGTCATCAACTTAAACAAGCTTGCTGCATTGTACCAGAGCCTAAAAATGGAAGATACATTAGCTTTTAAGAGCACAGCTCACTAATGGAAGTGTACAGGAGTTCAGGGCTGTGCTTGGGATAATAAATTTTCCATCAAAATAAAAGTTTATCATTCTCTCTGAGGACAAACAGAATTGGGCTTTGACTATAGCAGCTTCAGGCATGAAAAAATGACTTGTCTGTTTTTCCAAGGCCTGTCAGTAGCTCTAACGAAAGATGTTTCTCTCACCACAAACTTCAAGGCATCACAGCTAGAGTAATAATCCTATTATGGGCTTTCTTGTTTTGCTATTTAGTGTAATAACTTTTTTTAAAAAGGAAAACTCTCCTGCATTTTAAAATGAAAACATAATGGTAGGAAGTAGCAACCAGAAACACAGACTTCACCAAATCGCACTGCAAAAAACCCACATCAAATCTTGTAGTAAATGGGCTTGGCTATTCAAAAATTCTTTCATATACGGGAGTGTTTTCAGTGAAAACCCCCTGCTGGGCTCTTAAAAGCAAATCTACAGAATTTCTGAGTGCTTGGACTTGCTCCAAATTGTGCTATTGAGATAAAAATGCTTGAAAAAATAAAACTACTACTATTTTATCTTATGCTGATAATATGATCCAATTTGATTGTTTTTTTTTACCATTGACTGCTTAAAGTGAACTAGACTGCCTAAAAGGGACATGAAAATCGATCACTGGAAACAGCTGAAGCAGGTAGTTCTTAAGGAAATAATATCTTAATTCCCTAGGTACTGCACTGGGAAGGAAACACAATAGTACTTTGTGAGGGCTGAGCTGGTGAATAGAAATATCCTTTTTTTCCCCCCTTTTTTTCCCCTCCACATGGGCACTGAATTGGGAAGTTCCTGTGTAAAACTGCAACACCAAACTTGAAAGCAGCTTGGGAAGACTGTTTTCAGAGCTGAGCTGCTTGATTTCCCATCCATTACCAAGGTCAGAGCTATTCCTGGGAGCTACATGGCAGCTTTGGAGTTATATTGAATAAATATTTCAAAAAGGTTTTATGTGGAAATATACGAGAAAATATACCTTCCCTTCTAAGATGTTTGCCAGTGTATTAAACACTTTCCGCTGTCTCAGGAAAGCCCAGCAAGCACATACAGCTCAGTGCATATAGTTTGTCAAAGTCTAATGAACTCTTTAGTGGAAGTTCTCTGTGGCTTTGTGGGGATTAGGCTAGCAACCACATTTGTGCTTCAAGCTGAAATGAATCAGTCTCTGTAGGCGACCTGTCTTCCAGAGTGTTTTCCTGTCAAAATCTGTCTCAAAAGTAATTTGTTACCTGTTACCTTCTTTCCACTCACTCCCCTCTCCCATGTGCATATGTGTACCTTTGGTACATCTATCCAGGTCTTTCAGGCATTTCACAAAGTTGAGAAGCAGGAGACCACCTGGCAGGTAAAAAAATTTCCTATGGGGACCTCTCCTCTCCACTGGACAAGCATCCTCTTGGTCACTTCTGGTTTGCACTGCTCTACCACTCCCCAGAAAAAAAAAAAAAAAAAAAGAGAAAAAGAAAAGAGATTATTTTCTATAAAAGGAAAAAACAGAAGTCCTTTATGTGAAAGGAGGGAACTCAAACACAAAGCACACATCTTGTAGAAATTATTAATTTTCCTCAGCAGTAGAGAGCTACATTTTCCCTGCAAATTTTGGAAGAAAACTCAGACAGTCTATATAGGCAGAGATAAATCTTCCACCTGCTTCTAATACAGTTGACAGCACCCACAGTGCAGCTTCACCTGCAGCACACCTCCCCTTGCCTTGTTTGCTAGAAACTTGGTCTCTAAGTGGGTGTACTTGCTGAAACTCTCCTAATGTTGTCGACATTCACATTTCTCTGGTTGTCCTGGTCACCAGAGCTGCACTGGTGCTAGGCAGAAAGACAGCACCTTCAGGGAAAGCTTCCACATGCAGCATCTTCCCAATGTGGAACAGGTCTGAGATGGGTTAGGAATTTTTTATTACTATGGTTTTTTGTCTGTATCACTCACCCTTATGGTTTGTTTCTTTGGGCAGAAACACCTGGTGAGGAGTTGCACTGCAGATGGGGGACTGAGGTCTTGAATGCATGTTTTCCAGATGTTTTATTTCCTTTATTTATGGAGGCAACGGGAGATCATTGTTTTCACTTTCCATGACTGGTCTTGGGTAAATCCCATGGTGTTAGGAGGAGAGGTGTGAAGGCACACATGCATCTGTGATGCCAGGATGGCTGAGTAGGTGTACCTGCAAAATTGTGGTGTCAATAAACTATTGCTTTTAACTGACTACACAAGCTGCAAGCTGCAGCTGCAGATAGCAGCAGAATGGAAGGGCAAGAACCAAAGTGGTTTCTGTGTAACAACCTGTCTCTTGACCATCCCTTCTCTGTGGTGGATCATAAGGTGTTTGTCTTTCCAAGGAGCAAAGTCTTCATGTATCAAGTCTAAATGATGAAAGAGAAACAAGCAAACACTGTAGAGCAAAGTACTCCTAAATATTCCACCATACTGTAAAGAGCAGAAGAGGTGTCAGAAAGTTTAATGATTATATCTTATGATACGTCTTTCACCCTGGTACTTGTTCACGAGCTTGCTCCTACCCAAAAACAGTGGAACAGCTTCTTCCCCATTTTCAGGACAAGCTACATCTCACAGAATAAAACTCCAGAGTGCCTGTGTAATCTTTTTCATATGCTCATGCCTTCAGAACCCAACATGCCTGTTTCAAAGCTGTGCAGCAGCACCTACCACTGTGGAAGCAGCAGGATGCTGTGGCAGCCATAGTCTCTCCCTCCTGCTCCACTTGAAAGGGATTTTAGGCGGGCAAGACTGAGGCACTTCCTATAAAATGCTTCTAGGGTTTCATTTGCTGTAGTGTGGGTCTCTCTGCTTCCCACCCTTGTCATTGCAACTCCCTCTGATCTGTGTGGTCTCACCCAAATCTTCAAACCACAGAACAAATTTTGGGAGAGCACAAGTTCCTGGCTTTTCTGCATGTCTCCAGAATCCCTTTTTTGTGCACTTTTGTGGTTTGATTCAGTGCTGTACTCAAGCCTCACTGGTTGTACTTCTCATCAATGTAACCACGTTTCCTGCTTCCCATTTCTCTACACTCTCTAAGAGAAATGATCTCTTTTTATGAATGCTGATTAAGTCTTGCCCAAACTGGTCTGGAAAAGACTGTGGAGCCGAGATGCCCTTGAATTAGCAGAGGACATGAGTGACTGAGGAGGAAGATTTTAAAAAGTCTGAGAGCTTTTTCTTTGGCTTCCAGAGGGCTGGTGTCCGTCACCTTCTCAAAAAGCTGCATAAAACTTCCAAGTACTCAAGCACACTTACATACTGAAGTGCCCTAGCTATAATATATGTCACAGGAAATATTACACTCTACATGCCATAAATTTTCCAACTACTTTTGAAAGGACTGTGAGAGATGGTCCTGTCGAGCACATTTCAGAGTTTCTCACATGTGTCTCCACTCAGTCTGGCTGGGGGCTTCTGTACCCCCCAGGCAAATGCAGCTCCAGCTGGGCAGTTGGTGTGGTTCAGAGCACCTTGATGGCTTACCACAGATCTGATCCCTTCTCTGCCCAACAGCAGGATCAGCTTGTACCTAAGCTGTTCACAACAGATGTTTGCCTAAGCTCTTATTCAAAAACAAACAAAAAGTGATAGAGATGTAATAGTTTCCCCAGCCAATCTACCTAGTGCTTAATCATCCTTACTATTTGAATTTTTTTCATGTTCATCTCAAATCTCTTTTGCAATTATCAGGGTCCATTATTTCCCATACTCTCATCAAAATTATTCCCCCATATTTGCAGATAACTTGGATGTATTTAAAGATGCTTATTATCTCCCTTCAGTCTTGTATTTTCTAGACTAAACAACATAATTTCCTTCAGTCTTACTTCATAAACTGTGTGTTCTAGATCTCTGATTGATTTTGCTACTTTGAAGAACTGTACTTGGGACATAGATTTTTTGTCCTCTTAAAAAAAATTAAGATTAAAAAGTTAATTAGAACTGAATGAAATATCCTACACAGGGCCTTGGCAGCACTAAATTGACAAAGAGGTATGTCAGACAGTTTTATAAGTGGTGATCCTGATGCTGTACCCCAGTACAATGCTTTTAGTTTCTGCAGTAGCAGAACATTGTTGGTTTCTCAAGCCACAGTTACCCCTAAATCCTTCTCTTCTTTCTGGTGCTCTGTTCTGGTGTTTTATATCAGCCCTGTCTTCATATATAAGCAACTTGTTATCTGAGTGACAGCAGGACAAATGGAGAATTTCGCATTAATGGCATTGCGACTCATCTTTTCCTGGCTGCTGCAGACGAGCAAGATCCTTCAAAGTCTGTCCCTAATCCTCAGCTCGAATTCAAAGGTTTTGTGATTTGATAGGTGGTGACTCCGTTCTCCCAGCACGAGGCAAAGTGGTTGTGGTACATCAACTCCTAAACCTCTTGTGCTGATAATCCCTTGTCTCGTTTCCATACGCTCCCCCATGCTGCTGCCTCTTGCCATGGGGGCTCGGCTCTTTGAAGCAAGAACCAGCCTTATGTTCTCTCTTTACACAGTGCCTGGCATGACGGCGTCTTGATCCATGATTAAGAATCCTAAATATAATGACAATAAAAATAATGCTGTCTCTCTAACCGAGAAGATCCAGTTTGTGGCGAAATGGGAAAGGAGAGGAGTTAATGGGTGCATTAAACTTTCCCTTTGTAGATCTAAAAATATGTAATGAAAGGCAGCTTTTAAAATTGAACTGCTATTTCTTTAGGAAAATACTCTTCTGCTGAGGAGAATGGTACATTCCTCTCTGTAAAAATGTCACATTTTCACCTGGGGCATATTCATGAAAATTAAAACTTTGCTTCTTGTTGTAAATCTTTGTAAATTTCCATGAATTTGCCCCAGGTGAAGATGTGACATTTTTACAGACAAGAATGCTCCAGTTTTGCTGAGAGAGGCAAGAAGACCTTTCTGTTAAAAAAATGGCAACAGCAGCTTTCTGCTTGTGAAAAATATCTATCTCTTTTACTGAAAAAAAAAAAGGAAAAGGAAAATGGAGTTGAGCTGTTGCAGAGCTGTGTTTTCTATTTCCCACCTTCTGATCTGCTTTTATGACTAACTACAGTGCTCAAAGGTAGAGAGTGACATTTAACCATGCATTGAATTTACAAATTCACTTCAGAAACAAGATTTAATTTTATGTATAGAACTGGTAACTTTGCCATTAAAGTGTCATCTTTTCTGGCACTAATGTTGCTATATAGTCAATGGTTATGAATTAACTACTGCAACTCTCATTCATTCAAAACTTCCACTAAAATGGAAGGAAGAAAGAACCATGAAAGAATATATCAAATCATTAATTTCATAATTAAGAGAGGAAGAAAATCAAAGTCTAGTGCATTCTGTAACTTTTGGTCCATTTCTATCATTGATTATTCACTCTGTCCCTGATATGGTACAGTCATCTGAACCTTTATGGCCAAAGTTGCCAAAGGAGATGGGGATTTATGGGTGTGATTGCATGGGATTGATCATCGGAGAGGACAAAGTGCCCCTTATCAGCCCATTTTCTTGACTGAGCCGCCTATGGGAAAGAAGAGTATAAGGGGGTGATCATGGTAATGTGGTAAAGAAGAAGCTGCCCCACGATGCCCTTGTGTTGCCCTGATTTTTGCAGTGTTCTATGTTTTTACTTCTGTAGTAGAAGTTCTCATGCATTTTCTATAAACAGAGTCCTTGTTTTTGTAGCCAGCCAAGATTGTTTAAAACTTCTAGATTGTTTTTCATTCCTTTCCCCTAAGGCAGAGAAAGAGGCTAGACTATGTCTTTATCCTGGAAAATTATAGAAGTGGTAACCTCATTGAGCAATCCATGACTGTCTTAAGAAAAATATAAATATGAGAGAATAAAAAAAGGCAGGCCTTTTTCTGGTCCTGCCTGGTAGTTCCTGACCTGCTACTGAGAAATCTGCATGTTTCTTTCATATCCGGCAGAGCAACACTCTTGGACATGCTTCTCTGACAGTCTGGAGCAAGCTAGTTTATGGCCATTAATGTATCATAACTGGGGCTGGGGTCTCAGGGTTTTCATAGAATCACAGGATAGTTTGTTTGTAAGACACATTCAAAGGCCACCTAATTCTACCCCCAAGTTTTCATAGGGCTTAGCAAGTCTTTCCAACCTCTAAGAAGCAACATTTGTAATCTTGTCCCACAGCAGATTAATTTGTCAGAATGAGGGGAAAGATTTGCTTCCAGAGACCCTGGAATGGACAAGGCAGATCCTTTCATGGACCAAATCAAAAGCCACTGAGTATATGTATCTGCTGAGGGGCGTTGCCTTCCCTCTGCAGGTATCACCTCACTTTCTTTCTCAGGTACCTCCAAATGCTCTTGTAATCCAGGATTGCTTCAGCCTGAAACCTAGAGCTGGTTTAAGAATATTTATTTCAGTTCTTTGCTTCCTTCTCGCTTCCTGCTCACATTGTACTTTTGATGGATGATTTCCTGGAAACCGAAAGTAAAGGTTTTAGGTATTTGGAAAGAAAAAGGTGTGTGCATGTTTGATAACCTTGGTCTTGGCTTGGCAGCTGGAGAGGAGACGGGTTAGTCTGCCAAACCTGCTCAGAAGTGGCAAGTGTGTCTTCATGATAGAAGAAGAAACTAGTGGGGAACGTCTCTTCTCCTTTGAGAGGGCTGTGCGATGAAAGCACTGCAGAAGAGAGGCAGATTTGCAGAGATATGGCTGATATAGGGGAGCAGAAGCAAAGCACAGCAAACTGGAGAAGTCTCCAGAAAGCAGAATTATGGAAAAATAGTAGGAAAAGACCAATGCTGGACTGCTTGTTCAACACAGGAGCAAACAGGCCCAGGCATTTGCTAATAACCTTCCAGCAGCTTGATCAAGGGTGTGAAACTTTCCTCTCAGTCACACATCAGAGCCCACAGCTCCTGGGGAGCCTGTGCTGTTCAAGCACTGGCTGATTTGGGAGCCACCGGATGCAAGTCAGCCCGTCTCCCTCCTTGATGGGCTGCTGTGCAAGCACTGTGTAACACAGGGTCGGACCTGGAACAAAAAAGTGAAAGAGGACATTTCTGCAGCTTTTAGCTGGCACTTGACCTTTTCATACTGTAGCTGGAACATCAGAAAGCCAGAAGGGGGTTATTTGCTGCCTGAAGTATGGTCGATCTACTGTGAAGCTTCTGCTTGCTATGTGTGCCTGTGAGTTTAGCAGCAGTCCCTGTGTGTCTAAGGTCTTGTTATTGCCCACTCAGTTGTAAGGAAATGAGAAGCTAATGCTAATGCAAAAAAGAATGGTCACTGAAGCATAAAAAGAAAAAAAAATCCCAGACAGCAATCTCTACATCCCAGAGAAGTGGCACCCTATGTTCCCAAACTGGCAAAGTCCTTTAAGCTTTATTAAAACTGATATTTGAATTGGCAAGTAAGTTCACTTTTACTCAGTGCAAACCCATAAAAAGTATCAGTCTAAAAATATTTTCTACAACCGAGTTTTCTCCTCACTCTAAGAACTGTAAATTCAATAATTACTGGTGCTGCCAGGGAATGGGACTCCCATTAACCCCTCCTCACTGGTGAAACACCTCTGGCAGCACGGGTGTGAGCACACATGGCATCCCCAACAGCTCCTGGGTGCAGCTATGGCTCTAAGGGTCATACAAGGTTGTGAACCAGTGGAGTTCCCTCTATGAAAATAGCTCCTGTTGGCTTAGCAGGTGTTTTTCATGGCTCAAATAAGAGAAGTCATCAGCACTGAAAGTCTTGTGCTTCCACATCATTGCTGTTGGTGATCACAGTCTGGCCCTAAGGGGTGGAAGCGAGCAATTTCCCTCCCAGCCCAAATCATTGACCTCTGATACCCAAATGGAGACATGTGATGGATTAGTGCCAAGTCAGTGCTTTCTGTGAACACTTCCTGAACTCACCACAGTGGCGGGACAATAAGAAAAGTTCAGTTCAGACTACAGCAATTAGAGTTAACTATATTTTTCTCATTGATCATTGAATTTAAGTACAGGTCCCAAAAGGGATTTTTGTGCTGATCCCCAAATCAAACTAAGAGAAGTAAATAGCATTTAGGTGTCAAAAGATAATTAGATCCTTTTGAGGACTCAGACATGAGTTTCCAAGCCAGTGCTTATTTCATGTTCACTGGTGGCTAAATCAAACCAGTAGGTCTGGAGACCCATGAGAGTGAAAAATTTCCAGCCCATAGCTGTGACATTCCCATAGGAACAAAGGAATCAGCAAGGCAAAGTTTCAGAGTTTTCAGTGCTGTGTTGCCTTGCTGGGACTGGAGAATGAGCTGATAAGGAACACAAGCCTTCTCTGTTCTGAGATAGCCACCACCCCTCCCCAGGCTTGAGGAGTTGCACCACTGGTCAGCTACAGTTCCTGACTTCCCTACTGCAGATGGATGGGGCTACAGAGAAAAATGCATTATCATTTTACTCAAATGGCCTAAACTTCCTAGTACCAGTTGCCCTAGGAGTCTACAATTAATCTTACAACACAAGAATGGTGACCACCCAGCAGTCTAACAGATAAATCTGTTAGGCAGCGTGCACGCTCAGCCTGCCAACAGCAGTAAATAAAAGCTAGTAAGTGAACTTTGGCAATAAATCAAAGCAGAATTACAAAAAAAAAAAAAAGCCCAAACAAAACAAACCACAAACCTAACCCCAAATCCCAATCCAACAGCCTTTTCCCCCTTGCTTCTGTAATATGTCCCCAGCCTCTCCACAAAACTAGCTCTAGCAAATGGCTTCTGCAATGTATCTCTGAAAGGTTATTGAGCCTGACTTATTTTGAAGTGGGGGGGGGGGCGGGATTTAAGGAAAGTAGCCTGTCTTTTGGCAGAAACTACAGGAACACTTTCCAGGATCCACACCAACCCAATAGGAGACCTTGCCCCAGTGGGCTTTCCCCAGCTCCACAGAGACAACTCAAGGGCTTTCTTGGGGCTCGCAGTAGCTTCCTTGTCCCTCTCTGTGAAGAAGAAAACCATTTGCCCTTGGCCTTGGCCTCAGCCATGAGCTGGGTTGGAAATCTGGGTGGGATTTGCTGTTATCAGAGTGTTATCTTGGGCAGTCCAACACACCCTTACAAGGATTGATGGCTCTCCCTATTGATTTGGCACCAGATCCCTCCTCTCAACTATCGCCATGTACATCCTCTCAGGGAAATGGGCTTGGGTCCAGTAGTAAATACACGGAGTAAAACATGAGATATACTTAACATTTTGTTATCATAATTAATTTTAAATAATTTATTTACCTGGAAAGACTTAGCTCATGCTCAGCATCTGGTTGTCAGTCGGCTCCTGCATTTTTATTTTTTTTTAACCCAGTTTTCCAGCTGAGTAGACAGAGGAACAAACCAAGACCAAACGATTTGCCAAAGGTCACGCAGAGAATCACTGGCTCACGCAGGATTTATAGGGAGATTTGCCCTGGCTTCAGTCAGCAGTTCTTGTTGTCTCTGTTTGGGTTTGCTCTGACACCAGGGGTTCCTAATTCAGCTTTGCCAGTTCATAAGGCTTTCTCATGAGTCTATTAATATTTGCTGTTTCTTAGAAAGCTGGCTAATTGTTCAATGATTTCAAACTTGGCTTGTATGAATTAAGCTTCTAGTTGTGGTGACAGCACAGCAAAAAATAGCTTTGGACAAAAGCAGATTGGTGTATCTTCTCCATGCTTAGAAACTGGAATAGAAGATTCTACTCTTTTAAAACCTCATCATTTTTTACCCTGACTCCTGAGCTTTGGAAAATAGCCTCATATCTTGTGACTGCTTGGATCTCTCTTGCTGTTGAGTTGCTCATATTTCTGAGTTTTCCTGTCTCTGGTATCCCCAGTGGTGTGAATTGCTTTCTCTACCTTCTTGACACCTAATTCAAGGATGTCATTTTACTTTTCTTTTATAATTATTCTCCAGTTTTGAATTGTACTTGATATTTTAAAAATTAGAGAAAATGACATTCTGCTTTCAGGTTTGTATTAGTTTTTTCTACACAAAAGGCTCCATATTTCTCTTTCACTCACAGTTGTCAGAAAAGCCTCAACCCCAGACAAAGCTGTCATGATATTCAGGGATACTAAGTACTTGCTAATCCCTTGCTGTCTATGAGATAGAGAGCTGCTCAGAACTTCTGAAAGTGAGACAGCGAGCACAGTGCATAGAACCAGGGTTAATAATAATGCAGCAAGCCAGGCAGCTCCAGCTATCAGTATGATGGAGATCCTCATGCAAAGACATACGTTTTTGACAAAGATAAGGGGATAGAGTTTAAATTGAACCTCACCAGCAACAGCTATTTTTGGTTTTAATCAGGTCTGCACTGAGTTACATATAGATTTTGGCTCAATGTCTATGCACAATATACCAGTAGGCCTGAAACTGCCGGTTTGCCCATTGCATAACAACCTTCCATCCCCCTTCTTACATGCAAGTAGACCTTAACATCCCTGCAGTGTTAACTGCCTAGTGCTGCATGTAATTATATACAGAGAATTATTCCTACACTGTGATTAGCCAAATGCATTCATATGCATGTGAATTACTCTTTGTGCTGACACAGTGAAAGGCTGGAGGCTGCTTTTTACTCGAGGGGATGGAGAGGAATGTGCTTGTGTGGTCCTCCAGGAGCACCCTGCTAATGGGAACCATATTTGCATCTTTTCTGTCTTCAGCAGGGAGAGCACCTGGAGCTACAGATGGGCACTGCGGATGTGCCTTCGGAGCACCGTCAGCTCTCACACACATGGAGCTGCAGAAACTGTCTGTTATGTTGCTGTGAATTTTTTAAAAATATTTTTTTCCTTCTCATGCCTAGCAACCTCCCTCTGAGGATCCTCAGGCCTTGTAGTGGCACAAAACAGGAATGCTAATGGGAGGGCTGAGCCAACAACCAGTCCTGTGCTTAATGGGTGGCAGGTTGTCCATAGCCTTGTGGATGTGGTGCTCTGATCTCAGAGATGTTAGTGGCCATCTGCAGAGCCCCAAGAGACAAATACAGATTTGTAAGGTCCTGAAACACCATTCAGACTTGTGAGACTTCGCTTGTGAGACCAGAGGAGGTCTCACTGCCTTTGCTCCACACAGCTTCTGCTTCCTGTTCATCTCATATTATATTTTACCTCTTACCAGAGTGAGGGGTATTTGCTTTTTGGAATGCAAATTTATCTTCTTCCTACTGCACAGTTCTTAAGGAGATGTTGGCAAGAGAGCTGTTGTACTTCCTTGTCCAGGAGATAGCACAGGATAGTCCTTCTGAGAGTCTCCAGTACTCTGGAAAAAGAAACTCCTTCCTACTGGGTGTCCAAAGCTGTCCTCCAGGGCTGCTGGCTGCTGTTTCTGTGCCTTTTGCCTCTGTGTTCACATGATCTCCATGGGACCAGGAAGCTCTGGCTGGATTTCCTGCTAGCTAGAACATGCAAGAAGGGGAGGACCTTACATGTCTGATCTGGGGCTCTTCTCAGCAGAGAATCAAGGCATGTGAAGCTTTTTCATAGTATATGATGGTCCTCTCACTTGAATTTTAATTCTTGAGACTGCTCATTAATGTGCAAACAAAACAAAGCTCTCACATCTGATAGCCATAATGACTGTGCAAGGGAGGCTGTGGTGAAACTGTGGGATTGTGTCTGGTGGAAAAGATGCTGCTGGGTTTGCATCTGGTGGAGCTTTATAATTCCAGGTTGTTCTGTATGAACAAGCCTGAGGAACCAAGGCCATCTTCATGAAAGTGCTGAAAGTCTGCAATAGTTTTGAGCAAGCTGCATAGATAATTTAAGTTTCCCCAAGAAGTGTTTCTTTCCTGAGTCTTTTCCTTTACAGGGCAGTGAGGCTAGGGGTTCACAGTTAAAGGTTATTAAAATATTAAGTATAATTTTCTGCTGTATTTAACTCTTCCGAAAGAAAGCGCACGATGTGGCACGCAATGTGAAATATAAACACGTATTGCAGGGCAAGCAGCTTCTCTTAGGAGATGGTGATCCCTCAATTATGTGCCTGGGGGATATGTCTTTGACTTAAAAGCTCTTTTTTTTCTTCTTTTCTTTTTGGTCCACCCTTGCTAATTAGCAGACTAATCACCAGCAGACAGCTATTACAGGCTGGAGCGGAAAAAAGGAAGTTTGTAGGCTTCAGACATATCAGCCAGATATGTGTAACTTTGTTGGTTTGGAAAAAATTCAGATGCAAGAAAGGTGCTGAGCGTACAAACACTGATCTGTATCTATTGATGAATGCTATAGTGTCACAGGCATATGACAGACCAGCCAAAACAAACAAATGCTCCCAGAATGAAAGCATTCCTTGTGGGCCAGCTCACTTACAGGACTCTCATGTGGTTCTGTCCAAGGAGGCTTATCACACCACAAACCACAGCTGACCGGGCTCACGGGGCAGGCAAGAAATCCGGGGCACCTCCACCAGTGATGCTGGCATGAGACCAGCTGTGTCAGTCCCCACAGCTGTGCAGCATGAGGAGTGTCTCGAGTTTCTTGCAGGAGCCACAGGCCTTCAGCAAGGTCAGCAGCTCCTGCCTCCTTATTCTGCCACAACACAACCCTCCCTCTATCCTGCTTTTCTGCAGGAAAAAAGCATGGGGGGACCACAGCAGAGCAGGTCCCTTGCACCCAGGTGGGTGCATTAGTGCTGCCTCATTTTGCAGCTCTCGGCCACCATCTCTGGCCACTTCTTCCTCACCTACTGGACAATGGTTCTGACTTTCTCTAAGGCCAAATCATCCACAACTAAGTTGACAGTGTAAATAATAGCTTGCAGTGAAAAAAAGAAAAAAAAAAGAGAGAAGGTATTGAGTGTTCTGGAAATACAGACAAATTAATTCAGTATGAAAAGCAGTCCTGTAAAGTAATATGATTTACGTTATTCACATGAATATTCTTATGTTCATTTAATTTCTCTTTGAAGATGCATGGTGATTTCCCTAAGATTTTCCTACATATGTGGTAAGAAAAGAAACAGGTGATTTTGTAGAGTGAATTTAATGTTGTCCTTGTCTGCATTAGTTCTATGGAAAGACTGCAAAAGTGCACTAAAAATACAAGAAGAGTTAGTGTTTTGCAAATTTTGATGAGTCAGTATTTCAACAAGAACAAGTTAACCCCCCTTATTTTACACATGAAACACTGCAGGGAAATGGGTGTCTGCAGTGTTAGATCCAGTGTACAATGCAATTCTCTTATGATGCCAGTGAAAGAACAAGCACATTTCTGTTCATGCTTTTACCATGAGCTCCTATAGACAGCATTCTTGCAGGCAAAAATACTTTGGAGAGCACCTACCTTCCTGTGTGCTCCCTGTCACACTGGGAGCTCAGTCTCCTCCTCCCTCCAGCTCTTGAAGAGACCCAAATAGAAGCATATCACTGAGACAGTCTTCCGTCTTCCCCCTCTAAAACTACCCCTGAATGACAGAGGGACTTTTGGAACAGGTCTGGTTTTGTACAAGTTTAATACAGTTTAAATCAGAGTGATTTCAACATTCTTTTAATTTGTGATCCCTGGGCAATGTGACCAGTGGAGGTATAAGCCCCTATGAGGCCAACAGACATTTATTTAGAAACAGGTTTGTTTTCCTCATCGGCTTTTCCCAGTCCATGGAAGTCTGACAGTGATAAGAGCAGTGAAAATGTAAAGGAGGTGTTTGTTATTGCAGTAGTGATAGACAGCATGAGGTGGTGCTGTTCTGCGTTATCTTTTTCTCTTACTTGTTTGGGGTCTAACTCAGCTAGCATGTGTTGTTACATTCTGTGTTTTTTTAAGAAGGCTTTTGCTCCAGAAAAAGACAGTGGGTTTTGTTGCAGAAGTGTTATTAGTTGCAAAAGTTTGCTCGCTGTCGTGGCCCATCAGAGACATCTTTTCAGGGAAAACTGCTCCTGGGGAACTACTGCAGGTGTGAGCCAAGGCACTGGAAGGAAGGCATTGCTTGCACACCATCTGAGCACCAGTCTTCCAGGTGGAATGCTTCAATTCCTGAGAAACTCCACATTATGTCTGAGGAGGTCACCACCAAATCCTCAGAGGACTGCATAGCGTAGAAGAAACTCTGGGTCAGGAACTGAACTCAGTAATCCTTGTGGGTCCCTTCCAACTCGGGATATTCTGTGATTCTATGACTCTTTGAGAACATAAGCCAAGTGGCAGGGAAAAGGATGGTGATACTTGGAGAGATATTATGGGAGGGGAGAAAGAGCATCTCAACAAACATTTAGAAAAACAAAGTCTGGCTGAGTACTGTTACAGGACTTTTCCTTGGATCCACTGCTGGTGTTCACTGAAGAGCTGAGCTCCCACACCTCCACTTGACTCTTATTTAGGAGCCTCAGTCTGCTGGAAAAGAAGAACTCCCTAATGCCCAGCCAAGGCAGCAATTCAAAGCTGATTGCCTGCCATCCAAATGTAAAACAGCCACTAAGTTTCGTATCTTGAATTTTCAATCAGCCTTTGGCCATTTTATCCCATTCATAAAAACAAATGCAATGTGTCACTGACCTCAGTTACACCCACAGCGAGATCTAGCCTGAGCTTACGCAGTAAGTGGAAGAAGTGTCATTCATTCATAAGGTTTCAGCTGCATTCTTCATTCCAGGAATAAGCATAGCCACAACACCCACAAAATCTTATAAACTAGTATCCTTAAGCAACTACATTTCCACCCTATTGCTTTAGACAAACTGGGTGAATTCATTGACAGCATTTATAGATACAAATGTTAAAGGCAGTAGACTGGGAAGTCTACTTCCAGCATCCTAAATGCATGAACTGTGGATGCTGGAAGTATGAAAGGAAAGTGAGTAGGTTTCTGTGCTTTTTCTGACTCGTATTTCTAATGACTGTCACTGTTGGAGGCTGCACTGGGATGGGTGAGTGGTAGGGTACTGGTTTTTGCATATGCTCTCATTTCTTTCCTGCTGTGCAGCTAGCAGACATAGGGCAGCTCTGTGCAGAGATACCCAAAGGAGCTAAAGACCTCTCTCTCCTGTACCTGAGGCAGTAGGTGTGTCAAGTGCTCCTGAAGCCCATGGCTGTAGAACAAATATTTTGTATTTTTCTGGAGGGAGTGAAAGCCTGTCATGTCAGCAGATACCAAAGAGTCCTCCTCTGCTCAAAACCAGGATAAAGCCACAGAAACAGAAAACTGCTGCTCCAGAAAAATAAAAAGTTTTTGCTGACAGTCCTGTGTCTAACATCACCCTGCCAGAAACAATGTTCTTCCTAGTCATTGTTTTTTTAATTCCTCAGGGTCAGTTCTCAGAAGATGTTTTCTGTGCTGTGACTCCATCTTCAGCAGCCCATAACTCACTTCTCCAGCTAATCTGCTGTCCCACTGCTGGTAGTGCCTGCAAAAGTCACAAAAGATCTAGTCAACCAGGGAAGACTTTTCTGCAGAAAACCAAGCCCATCCTGTTTATCAGCAATGTGGCAACTGAGAAGTGTGAGCACTTTCATGGTCCTGTTCCCCTGTAGGATCTGCTCCTCCCTGGAGATTTTGACCCTTGGCTGAAGAGCTGCTTCCTCTTGCTATTCAGCTGTAAAAGCAGGCAAAAGCAATCCCTGCCCACCTACCTAGAAGTTTCCCTCTGTGAACCCAAATTAAAGGAAACCCTCACTTTCCAATTCTTTCTGACATAAACCAATACTGAGTGTGACTAAAGTTGGAAGGTTTCCCACTCCAGCAATTCAGCAATTAATTAGGCAATAAAGTAGAGGAGATTCAGCTCATTTGATCTAACAGTTTGCCAAGGAATGGTGGCTATGTCTCCATCTGATATACATACCTTGTAACTCAAGTACTGATTCCATATAGTCTCCAAAAATACATTAAAACCAGCTGTGAAATACAGTGCTGCCATAAACTAAATTAAAGGGAAAACTCTTTTGAAACCCTAGCCTAGAAAAGCATTAAGAGATCATCAGGTCTGCATTAAAGAAGACTATTTATGTGAACTGTCAGGACCATAAGCTGTATATAATCAGAAATCAAGAAGCTAGAGACATCTCTGAGCTGCCCATTTCTTGATGGGAACAGACGGAGAAATGTCCATTGTCCAACTGGAGAATGAGATCACCACTAAAATCACTAGGACAGAAGTTTTAGAAGTTCAGTCAACTTGCTGGAGTAATCCCCTGACCTCACTGTAATAATTCCTTGCAAGCACAATAGTCTTGCAAAAGGGTGTTCAGAGATTCTCCTCCAGTATAAGGCAGTGCCTTAACAGTGAAAATCGTTGTTGCTGTACTACTGACAGTTGGCAAAAGGCTGTTTTCAACACTGTCCAGTTCCTACCACTGGAATCAACTATGCACTTGCCAATGCAGAGATTTCCACTGACTTCAGCAGCACAGAGTCAGGCCTACAAGTCAGGCCTCTGCATCACATTTGGGGAAGATACATTGGACAGGATGCCCCTTTCTTTTGTTCCCCTCAAGCAGCTTCTCACAGATGCAAGCATTTCTACCTTCTGCTGCATTCCAAACCCTGGGGTAGCTTGGATCTGCTGTTTCTCACACTTCCTTCCATGTGACATTTCTGTCAAGCAGCACCTTCCAAAGGTGGGGTTTTTTTCACATCCTACCTCTGGGAGGCAGGATTCGGGAGAGGACAGACAGCCATTTTTCACTCCCTGATTTGCTAGTTTTGTAAATTGTACATTCATGATATTATTTACAAATAGTATTTCTGTAAACCAATAACCCCTAGAAATTCCTCAGGAAAAGTGACAAGAGTTGGGTAGGCTGCAGACCAGTAACTAGAGATGTTGATCAGCGTGACACATCTCACCACTACAGCAACTGACCTCAGTTCTTAACTTCTACCCTAACAACAGTGGCATGGAAAGTTTTATTATGTTTGGAAGGACTTCACGGTCTCAAGAATGCATTGTGCACTGGCAGAAGAAAAGACTTCCCTTCAGTGTGTTTGAAGATGTTGAATGATGAATAACTTCTTAGGGCTGAGATGAATCAATGGTGTACATTTATTATCTGGTTTATGTTTCAGTGTTGCACTGCTTCTTTGTGAGACTACAGGGAAATGTTAACAAATTAATTGCATCCACTGCTAAAAGGGATCATAAGAAGTGTTCTCAATCATCTGCCTTATACAGATATTGTGTGTAGGAGGTCATGCTGTTTACTACCAGCTATTGTCTGTATTACCATAGCACCTATAAGCTTCAGGAATAGAACAGGCTCCATTGCAGGGAGACAGTAAACACACTAAAAAAGAAAGTCACAGTTTCAAAAACTGTTCTGAGGTATAGATCAACATAACTCAGCCATTCTCATCTCTAAAACTTTCACCTTTTCTTTCTAGGTGAAACTATGACTCAGAAGCTTTTTGTTACTTATCTACTGTCCTTTCAAGTTTTATCTACAAGTCTTTAGATAAAGTTAAGCCTAAAACTGAATATGTATCTTTTTATTTCAACTCCAATTGTGTTGCTGATGTGATGGTGTTATCTTGATAATATTGCAACATAAGGTACATGTGGAATCTGTGTCCTTCTAACTACCCTACAACTAGATAAGCTTCAAGGGCAGGAATTTTTCCAGAGGATCTTGAATACAGACAGCAGATTTACAGATAATATTCCAGTGAGGCATAAAGCACACCAAACCTGGTGTTCTAGACTGTGAGGCAGCTCTATCAAGTTCGAACACATAACACAATCAGTACATTAAAAAAAAAAGTAAACTAAGCAGATTGCTGTCAAGAGGCAACCTTACTCTCAAGGCCTTATTCGTTCTTCAGCCAGACAGTGTGAGCATTCAGGGTTTGGGTACAGCTGCTAATGGGACTGGGTCAGCGCTTCGTGTCTAGGGTGGCTTTCCACCTTGTAATACACGGCCCTGTGAAAGTCTATTGGCTACTTCCAGGTGGAAAAGAAACAGGGTGGTCCTCAAATCCAGCTGAAAATGATTTGGTAGTTCTGTTTCTTCCCTTCCCACTGCCAAAAAAAAGCTAAACCTTCCTGACAGAAGTTGGCCCACCTACAAGAAGGGCCAGAAGGAGGATCCAGGGCACTACAGGCCTGTCAGTCTGACATCAGTGCCAGGGAAGATCATGGAGCAGATCATCTTCAGTGCCATCAGGTGGCACATACAGGACAGCCAGGGGACTGGGGCCCAGCCAACATGTGCTTAGGAAAGGCAGGTCCTCCTGACCAACCTCCCCCTATGGCAGGGTGATCTGCTTAGTGCATGAGGGAAAGGCTCTGCATATTGTCTACCTGACAACATTGACACCATTTCCCACAGCATTCTGATGTTGGTTTGGATGAAACGTAAAAAAGTGGCTGAATGGCTGGGTCTGGAGAGTGATGGTGAATGGAATCACATTGAGCTGGTGGCCGGGCATTAGTGGTGTCCCCCAGGGCTCAGTACTGGAGCCAGTCCTGTTTTAATATCCTTACTGATGGCCAGGGTGAAGGGCACCCTCAGTCAGTTTGCAGATGACACCGAGTTGGTCGTGTGTGTTGATCTGCTGGAGGGTAGAAAGGCTCTACAGAGGGATCTGGACAGGCTGGATTGATGGGATGAGACCAATTGTATGAGTTTCAACCAGGTGAAGTGCTGGGTCTGCACTTGGGTCACAACACCCTCATGTTACTCTACAGGGGAAGAGTGTCTTGAAAGTGCCCAATGGAAAAGGACCTGTGAGTGTTGGTCAAGAAGAAATGGTCTAAAGTTGTACCAGGGAAGGTTTAGACTAGATATTGGGAAAAAATTCCTCACTAAAAGGATTCTCAAAGTTGCCCAGAGAAGTGGTGGAGTCACCACACCTGCAACTATTTAGAAGGCATGTAGACGTGGCACTAGGAAACGTGGTTTTGTGGTGGATTGGCAGTGTTGGGATAACAGTTGGAATTGATGATTTGACAGGCGTTTTTCAACCTAAATGATCCTATGATTCTGTAAGTAAAATTTCAGCATCCAAAGATGTCTTGGGGTTTTACTGAAGTTGGAACAGGAAGGCTCTGTAATTACCTGGACAGGCTGGTAATCTCTTCAAGGGCAGCCCACTTCTTCTCATTCCACTCTCCCTGGCAAAGCATATCACCAGGCTCAGTACAACACCTGCCCAGAGTTTTTTGGCATTTTCTGGCAAAAGTACACGATTTCTTTTGCTTATTATTGTTTATAGCAGAAAAAGGAACATGATACAGGGACATTGCCCTTTACAAGGGAAAGACTGAGAATCCAAAGTGATCTCATGACTCCACAGAGAATCAGACGATAAGCCTGGGAAGCTTACCCAGCTATAACGGTGCCTTGTACCAATCAACAGCTCAGGATTAGTAGGATTAAAGTAAATCTTATTTCTGGCCATCCATGTCTGAATTTCATTTTGGCATCTGGTCAACAAAGCAACTGCCTTTTGCAAGGTAGCATGACAAATTTCTTTTTCCATAAACATTATGGGGAAAAAATGTTCTCGAAAAGTCTGTGAAGTGCTCTGTGTTATCTGTGGAAATGATGCTAAAATTGGGGCACAACTAAATGTTCAACTTTCAT
Source organism: Drymodes brunneopygia (assembly GCA_013400955.1). Taxonomy (NCBI): domain Eukaryota; kingdom Metazoa; phylum Chordata; class Aves; order Passeriformes; family Petroicidae; genus Drymodes; species Drymodes brunneopygia. The sequence goes on along the minus strand of VZTZ01023974.1, from coordinate 119,686 downwards.
TTTATAATAGAATGCAACAGAAGCACATCATGAAGTCACAGATTTACATCTGTTCTCCTGAGAAGCAGCATTTTCTTTTGTCTTTGTCATATATATCTCCTTACACCACAACCAAGTTCTCTAGATTAAACACTTTGTGCTACAAATAATCTTCCCTTCTGTAGCAAGTGTTAACCACAGGTTAGCCACATTGGCTGACACACTTCAGTGTGTCAGATGCAATGGAGAAAGAAGGTTCAAGGACATGAAAGGACATGGGTATGCACAGCAATGAAAGAACTGGTATTTTGCAGTTGCAAAGATGCTGAGATTGCAAACATTAAACAAAGAATGAGGCTTACAGCTACATGAACATACTTCTTGAATTATCTTTGCCAGCAATTTTCCTCTTAAACAGAGATTGTTTCTAAAAATAACACTTTAATTCTGATTCCTCACAGTGTTAATTTCTCAGAGTAATAGCATTTCTTAAAGACCTCTCAGTGTTTTCCTGAAATCCTGATTTATTTTGTGCTTGTGGCTAAGAATCTTGTCTTCAGGTACCAGATGGAGGCATGCTGCACGTGCGGACTTGTCCGAACCAGCATGATGAGGAAGGCAGAGCTCAGTCCCAGCTCAGGAACAAATGAACTGTATTTCTCCTGCTCTCTGATTTCCCCCATGTACCATGGAGTTGCTGACCCTGACAAACACTAATGGTTAAAAAAATGCACAAAACGTTTGTAGTTGGGTGGAAATGTCATGTCTGCATTTCAGATGTCTCCAACTCTGTTTGAGTTCGATAGGACTATTTGAAGCACTGAGAATGTACTCAATGCAACAGACCTGCTACTCCCAGTGAAGAGTTATTTGGGACGATTAACAGTGGTAGGGGCTGCTCCTTGAACTGTAAAAACCTGAAGTTTATAATCCCTTCAGGCAGGGATTAACATCTTTATGTTTGGAACCACTACTAGAATATCTCCTCCGTTCCCAAGGCTGGGTGAGCTGCTTGCTCCCCTTTTTACAGACTGAAAGTTTCTGAGCTGCATGTTGGCTGCTACAAGTGACAGAACTTTGGTGGCATCACTCTGACTTATGGGAGCAAAAGATTTGACTTAGAACAGGTGGTTTTTCTATTCTGTTAAAACCATGCCTCTGAGAGTACATAAGGGCTGCCTGCAACTCTCTCCTGTGGTCTGAGGCCTGCTGTTGCTGTCCTCTGAAAACAAAGAGTAATAACAGCTTTTTAATCTGAATACAACCAGGTATAAATGTCCTGCTGTTGAGAAACAACATATCACATAACACTGATGATGCTCTAAAGGGGTATTTTCCATTTTATGGGAGTTTTTGGTCTAGAATGGAAACACTATAGCAAGTTCAGTAAGAAATCCAATACAACAGTGAAGGGTAGTAAATATCTTTAAAGGGGTGAAATTCAGAACTCAAGTACTCCCTGTGAAGATACAGACCTAAAGTTACCAAAACAGAGTCAATGAGCTGGTCAGTCAGCTGGTACAAAAGCACAGCATTCTGGCTGAGCCTTGACTGAGGTCAAGCACTGTACCCACCCTCCCATCTTTAGTTTCACTTTTTTGTTATGCATATAGTGTTAATTACCTGATAATTACCTGATCATTTACTTTCTACAGTCCACCCACTTTGCCTTTACATAGGATTCACTTCGACAGTTGATGCGAACTACTCCAATCAAATTCCAATACATTTGCATGAGCTGTATAGATTTTGTCTAGCATTTTTAGAATGTGTTTGAACTTCTGTAGAAGAAAAATTAGAAGCTGTTCTTCAACAGTGACCCCCACTGGAGAGTAAGCCTTAACCTTTGTTCTCCTCATCTAAGGTATTAAATTAATTATGGAGAGCAAGATAAGAAGCTCTCAAGAACAATTTGTGCTTTAGTAACTCATTTAATGTAACCTAAGACCTTATACTTGATCAGTGATGTTGCAGTGAATTCTTAATGTGTTCTGCACACGGATTTTTCTGAATTGCCATTTCTATTTGATTTTACTTTACAATGCTCGGTGTTGTACGTTTGTCAAGGCAGACTCGCAGGACTGGAATTCTGTGTCTAGTTTTGAAGTGGAAACAATATTGTTGAGACATTTTGCCTGTGGTAAGATTTTATGTATTGTGACAAATGTTAAAATAGTAACAAATGCAGGTAAAGTTGTAGGAACAAGGTCGAAAAAAATATATTTTTTCCCTCATGCTTCTCCTTCCTCTTGATTATCAAAGCTCTTTTTTTGAAGAGGACATTACATGCAATTCCAAAAGCAGCATAGTCCTAATTATTCTGGGTGCCATAGCACTCATTTGAACAGCATCCTGACACATTCTCCAGCCAACAGCCTCTCTGGAACATCATTGCTCCTGCGCAGAAGGGAGCCTAGTGAGGGTAGCATGAGCTGTACTGGAAGGAACCAGAGGAAGTACTCTCAGTTCTTATTCAGATACTCAGAACATTTTTATTTACCTGTACAGCCATGGCTGCTGTCAAGAAACATGTAAAATAGTAAATATTCTTAACTAAACAAATGTTCTTATTAAAGTATTAATAAACACATATAATTTGGAAACTAAAATTGATAGCAGACACTATGGCAGCCATGGAAAAATCCACATAAAATACAGAGCCAGGACAATTACAATGAGCCAGGACAAGGATCTTGATGTAGTTCTTACTGTCATTCTAGTGAATGAACAGGGAAGTATTCTCTGGTTGAACATAATGGGTGATGAGTGGATGTTACACTGCCTTCAAAAACAATCCATGCAGCAAAAGTCATACAACATGATTCAGTGCCACCTCCTCTAAACTGGTTATCCTACTACTGAAGTTCCTACCTACTTAGACTGGATAAAGATAGCAAAGTACTTTATAGTCTCTGTGGCTTTTATAATTTACTGTGGCCACTCTCCTTTTTTGATGTTTCCCCTCTTATAGCTCATCCTCACTCAAAATCATCCACGGGCCATTGTTTCTCTGCCTTCTACATGTGAAAAGCAAGAGACTCCAGAAAATTTACTGGAAACCCTGATATCACTAATCTCATACAGGAGATGTTGAGATCTATTGTGAGCATATCCTCCTCTAAAAGGGAGATACTGAGACCCAGATTAATTTCCCCTGACTATTGATACTGAAATGTCCAAACTAGGAAGTCAGTGCCTCTATAAAACAGGGGCCATTGTGCCATGACATTAAGTAAAGAGCAAGTACAAGGGGTCTAGATACTTTTCTTATAATTACAGTTAGGAGACTTATGTTATGGTCAGAGTATCCTCCAAAATGTGCCTTTTCTGCAACCTCTCTTCCTACTCCTTGCCCTACCTGCCCTCAACGGCCTCTGTCGACAGAGAAGAGTCTGTGTTGGGGTGGGGGAGAGATCCTGCAATGCACCCAAAATCTACTGTCATCTGTAGGAAAATAAATCTGAGAACTTTAACAACTTTTACAGCTCTGCTCAGATGCCCTGCACTCATGACGTAGCTTTTTTATTTCCAAAAACATTTATTTCACTTGCTATCTTCTAGGTTATTTTTCTTTGAGCAATAAATATTCTATAGCACTGAAGTTGTTTTAAACCTCTTTTCTAACAAAAAAATTAAATCTCCTGAGCCCTCTTGTTCTCTGAACAGTATTATATTGGATTAAACTTTTCAGCAGGCATTTTGACACATCTGTGCAAATGTCAATAAAACTAGAGAAATAAGGGCCAACAAGAGATGCTCTTGAAAATTGGAACAGTTGTGCAATAGTTTAAACATGGATGTAGGTGGGTATTGTGCCTGCATTTGGATTTTTTGGGAGTGGGGAAAGGGTTGGACACATAGATGTATAATGTTTGTGATGCCTGTCTAAAAATGCTGTATTGATCCCATTTGGTGACATCACTCATACTCTACCACCTGGCCCAGCTCTCCCAGACTGTCCACAGACCTCTAATTAAAAACATGTATTGGAAAACATGTAGTTGCTCTAGGTGCAGAAGCAAACCAGACAAGTCAAATATTCGCTTTTGAACTTGCTTAACTTTTCAATGTGTTATCTTGTGTCTGTTTTGTGGTGCATACACACATGGCTCAAACAATTGTAACTGTGTCAAGTTTTCTGATATTAGTTGTCAGCACTGTATACCTGATACTGTGTATTGGGACAAAATACATGTCAGAGAATGAACTTGTGAGTAATAGGAGTAGCTGCCTCTTACAAGCAAATGCAAGTGCCTGTATAACATATCCAAGATCTCAAAACATTTCAAAATACTGACAACATGACATGTGCAAAGCACTCAGTAAAGTGGTGATCTTTACTGTGTCCCTCTGACATTTTTATCTCCTAACATATGCAGACATGGGTCTCTGCCATTAATGCTTCCATCCTCTCTTTTCTACAATTTGTGAACTTCAGTTTTGTTGTAGCTTAAATTCCACCTGAAAGTATTAATTGAATTTATAAACAATGTTGTTCAGATTATATCTGAAAATTAATACCTGCAAAAAACCTCTTTAGATTTCTAGAAAATGGAAATAAGTTTGCAAATTTTGCCACTACTCCATCATCCCTTATTCACTGAGGTTCTCCTTTTCAGGTTGCTACCTACTAAGGGTATCTTAAACTCAGTTATTTCACTTCAAGCAGTTCATTGCCATGGAAACAGTAAGACATAGCTTTGGGCATCTTCTGGGCCAAATTTTAGGTGGAAGTCTCAGTGGGAAAATTGTCATTGTGAGACAGTCAAGCTTCAAATCAAAGTCAAAGGATCACAGCTTAACAAAGGACTTTAGACAGATCTGGCTGGACTTGTCTCTTTTGATAAGCAGGGATTTCTAACTCGTGGTGGAGTTGGGATTAGCCATGGATAGAGCAGACAAAAACACACACGGGACCTTGTAAAGAAGATCTTAAAAGAGACAGTATGCCAAAGCACATCCATACTGATATAAGCAGGAATGCGGTGTGGAATGATGTTGTTTGCATGTATATAATGTTTCATTTGCGTACTTGTTAACCCATATGTAGATATTATTTCCATTATTCATTGCATTGACTTTTCTGTTATTCCCGCCAATATTAGTGATAAAAGCAATAATTAAGGCATTATTTTCCTACTAGAAACCCAAAAGACATTATATTAACAGACTGGCTTTCTCAATAAAATTGTACTATACTACATGTACTAAACATGAACTATATTTCAGTACGTGTATGAGGGATCAGGGAGTGCACCCAAGCTGACTTGAGCAGAGGCAACTGTAAGTCTAGTTGAGAAGCTTTTTGTGCACTACCAAAACTCTTTTAATACTGTCTAGTTTCTGCACCTGCAGGAAATACTGTGTCATCTGCCAAAACCCAAATTTCAAGGATTAGCTAATAACATTTTCTTTGAAAAAGAGAGCTGATTCTTAACCAGTATCGTGAGTCTTTGAAGTCTCCATAATCTATTTTCCCTGGTTGCTTTTAATGAGCCTTTGAATGTTACTCTGCAATTTCTTTTTTTTTTTTTAATTTGGTGGGGGAAGGGAATATGCGCTCACTTTTCTCCAAAGAATTTTAAAAATTCATTACTGCAAATAACTTTCACAGTGCCAGAACACTAAGTTCTGCAGTATCCTTTGAGTGCATCTATGGTAAATAAATCACAGCTTCCCTGGATTCCCCATCCAAGAGGTTAATGAGATGTAGAAGAAAATCCCAATTAACTCATATCTAAGTTTCAGTCTCTTTTTTCTTCATGTAGGCCAGCTATCAGTGGAGTTTCTTCTGACTCTATTTGGTATCTATACTATTCTCTGCACTACTCTACATGACTACATGTATGCCTGTGCTATAGTTTCAACTGTGTTTACAAAATTTGCGCAGCTAATTCTAAACCAGTTAGCTTTGGAATCTGCAACAGGTAAGCAATGGCATCAGGGTACTCAGATGTGACTTTTATATTCGACTTTTACAGTGGGTTTTACAGCTAAATTGCCATTGATACTAAACTACCTAGCTCCCTGATCTCCATTGCCATGCCTCAGTCCTTGCTCTGAGTACACAGCCTGGCTTGTCTAGCATGAGTCTCCACTGGGGTTGCCTTATTTAACATTGATATCTCCTTTGATTCCAGGGAATATATACCTGAGTCTCTCCAACGACCAGACAGAGCTTCCCCAAAGCTAGACAGCTGCTTTTCACACTGGCTTGAAGCCCACTGCCAGGAATACAGCTGTAGACACGTGCTGCCACTGTGCTGGCACAGCTGTGCACATCTCCTTCCCAAGGCATGGGGGACTCCATCCCCAGCCCGCTCGGCTGCCTCCCAGCCCCATCCCAGCTGAGGCTACCAGGACTAGCAGGGGAAGAAGGCATTGCTGGGGGGTCTCAGCCTCACGAATCGAGGCTGCATTCCTACACTGGGGCTGTGGACTTGACTCCACTCTTGTGCTCTCGAGAGCCAAACTTCCCTGTGCAGGCTGCTGTGCCTGGCAGCCCCAGCCTCCCTCCCCACTTCTGTGTGACCACAACCACAGACTCTCTGTTGACGCCTCCAGAGAAGAGAGAACAGGCCCCAGCCTGTGCAGCTTCTTCATTAGTGCTGCTTGAAGCCATAATTAGATGATATGAGAGGGTTTTCCTCTTGCCAGCAGACAGACTTAATGTACAAAATCTGAAGTAATAATTTTCGGCATATTGCAACTCAACTATAAACAGGATAGGGCTGAGTTTTTTTCTGTACACAAGGAAGAAAGCCCATTAGGCAGAAAACAAGAGTACATATAAAGGTGGGCAACTGTTTAATAGCTCTGTTTATTCTTAAAATAAATGCAGACACTAATGATGTTCCATCATTTAACATATTTCTGTATCTGTTTTTAAAACCCCAAAGATATCTTTTCTCCACCATACTTTTCTGGTTTAAGAGCAGATGACTAATTACGCTTCTATAAACTTTGCCTTCCTTTGAAATAGTAATCACTTACTTCATCAGACTTTTCCTATTAGGTCATATTTTCAGAGTGCTTAGAGTACTGCTTGTTGTAAAACAAAACAGGAAGCTAATTTGACTGGCCATGATGAGACCACAAGTGGTCTCCAACTAAAAATTATTTATATCAGATGAAGATTCTTCTTAAAAGCCAGGCTACTGGCCGTACTTCCAGCACCACTACTGCTGCATGGAGGAACTATTCAGCCTGCTCAAGGGTACCTTGCTGATTTATGGTAAGATTTAAAATATTAATGTTTAGGCTGCCTTTCCCTTCTGCTGGTAGAGTGTTGGAAGTGCCGCCAAGCCACCGAGCATGAACTTACTCCTCTTGCCTCTGTTGTGGACAAAGAGATGGAAGAAGGAATTAGCCCACCTACAAAGTAATTAGATATCTTTTGTTATTTTGCTTTCTTTCAAAATCAAAGAGTTACTCCTGGCAGAGAAAATTTATTCATAATGGAAATCATACAGCTGGAAAGAGTACGTGCAGGGTAGCATGAGCTTTTGCATTTACTTACCCCAGTGGTATTCAACCCTAATTTACTCTCTTTTTTGCTATTTTGGACTCCTGGAGCATAGGTTTTCCAATAAATTAAACTTCTGACACACTGAGCTGGAATAGGCCTGTACAGTGTAGGCCAGAGCTTGCAATTCCCTAAGCACTCTCCCCCATGAGTTTGGAAAATCATCAGTTTGGCGAAACCAACCTGACTCACTCTTGCTCTTCCTCTGCTGGAATGCACCTCAGTGAGCCCAAGGCAAGAGCCTGGCTGAACCCCTGGGGGAATGGCTGGCATGAGGCACTGCTAGGAAACCTGTGGTGGGGACTGAGCCTCCCCTCTCAGCACTGCAAAGCCAGCGAGCTCAGCGTGCTTGGCTCACCCAGGGCCGAGTGAGTTAAGGTCATGCCACAACACAGAAAGGCACAGGCCAGGAAAACACCCACCCAACCAAACTAAAGTTCCTTGCCCCTGGGTGAAGCAACAGAAAGTGCGGAGGCATCGACCTGATCTAGCCTTTCCCAGAGTATCTCCTTTTCCAGCTCTTCATCATGAGCATAAGGGGAAGTGACATTTTACTGCCCTTGACTTGATGACATGAACCACAAGCTGGATTGGCTCCAGAATACAGAAACTTGAAATTACTTTCACATTTAGATGACAGTATGACAGAGAGTTAGGACATGTTCAGCATGCAAACTGCACATGCCAAATTATTTTGGAATGTGTAAAAACGTGTGTTGTTAATACTGGATAAAAGCTCATCTGTGGATGATGGGGTTTTCACATTCTGTTCCCAATAATCTTCCTTTCTCTGCACCAGTGTAGAGATGTCCTGATACAGGCAAAATGTCAGCTGAGGTCATATGAGTCCTGAATCAAGACAGCAGACTTGGCTTGATGTGCACAAACTGCCTGGTGCCAGCAGGCGAAATTAAAGACAACAGTGAAAATATCCACAACGTAGGTTAAACCCCCACTGCTATCAAATCAAGTGCAATTAAGGAGTCAGAGCAACAAAGGGGATGGAGGGAGCTCACACTGGAAGTAAAACATCTTTTCCCCTTCTGTTCCCCTAGAAGGGATTGTATTTCTTTGTAAAGAACACAGTTTATTATTGTCGGCTTCTCCTTTTATTGTGTTTTAATAAGACATATCCCCCTGTGTTAACTTTTTGTCATTGTGGATATTCCTATTTGGGACTGTAGAAATTGAATTAACCAGTTGTCTGCACAGGCTGGAGTCAGGTGTCAGGGCACTCCAGCTGAGGTTGCTGGTGATGTTGCTTCAACAGGTCTTTCCTATATAGAGCACAGCCTGACTTTAGTTTGAGAGCTGTGTCTTCTGAAGAAGCACCCACTTGCCCTTTCCCAACAGAGTGGCACAGCCCACATGGGAGAACCTGGTTTCCCTGAAGTCCAGCTTGGAGCTGGATGCTGCTCCTGCAGCTCAGCTACTCTGCTGTGTTGTGTTCTGCTATGGAGCCCAGGAAAGGGATCCCAGCTGTCCTCTACATAGCTCCTTTCTTCTGAGATGACAAAATGAGCATCAGTATTCTCTGGGATAATGGTGGGGATATTTGTACCTGTCACACTAGAGCTGTTGGAAAAGTTTAATGTGTTTTAGGGGATCCTGAAATTTGCCAGCAGTACCCAGTTTAATTTTGATTTGGTCTTGGATTTATTGCACATTCTTAACTACTATTATTTTTAAAGGCTTAAACGGCTTTGTTTTTCTTTCTTCCTTGACATGTTCCTGTGCTAGCAGTCAATGGGATTATATGAATGTGAAACTAATATTGCTATTAAAGGAAATGACAGCATTTGCTGCTCAGGGGGATGCTCCAATGAGTCTATTTTTTTTTTTTGACTAGCAATACCAGGTAGTAATGATGGAAAACATTGAGTAGGTGCACTTAACATGAACTTGATAGGGAGATTAGGAAGTTTCCCTATTAAAGCACAGATTTCTTGCTAATAAAATTCAATTAGCATGTCAGTCTTTACTTCAGGCACATTTTAGAGGAAGTGTCAATTTAATAATCACTCTTCAGTTTGAAATGTCATCCCTACTCTGATTACAAGTAAACTCTATAACAACCATAATTAGGAGACTTTGGAGAAAGGAAGTTAGTTTGAATGTATTTAATTCTGTTTTGCAGCACCATGTGGAGTCCAGTAATTCCTTTTGCTACAGGTACAAGGACTCCTGCAGGCCCTGTATTTTCCCCAAAAATGAAATTAAACCAATGACTAAATCAGTGGGCTCATAGTTCAAGGGTGAAAAGGTTTATGGCAATACAAATATTAACAACTACCAGAAAGAGCAGTAGTGGGCTGGATCAGTGTAAGCTGGTGACAGCACATGAGTGCCTGGGGAAATGCAGTTGGACAGGAGAGAGATTAATGAAGAGAAACACTCACCATGCTAATGCCTGTACATGTCTGCAGCTGGAGGTGTGAGAAAGATTAGGAAACAGCTTTACTGAAGACAGTAAAATTCTTCTTCTCAAAGAAGAAGGAAAAAATGAGGAAAAAGGGTGTCCTGGCCCAGAGAACAAGAGAAAATTCAGACTGCACAGCGTTAGTAGTGATGGCAAACTAGCAGCAACAATGATTCTGTGAGTATTGTGAGAGAAACAAGGACGAACAGGGAATACTCCTACCTATAGAACATCAATATCTAGTCATATTCCTATAGCAACACCTAGAAGAGATTTGTGGTGTCTTGCATGCTGCATACATTTCTATAGCTGTGCCAATAAAGTTTTAGGGAAACAAGAACCAAAAGTAAGAAGATGTGTGTCTCAGTACATCAGCAGTGTGGCCCTCACTGAAGGAGAAAATCATCTCTGTGTCCTGGACATACCATCAGAATTTGAGTTTCCAGCCTTTTGCCTCACTAAGTCGCTCAAAATTAGGGACCCGCTTCAGGAAAAGTATTTCCCAGTAAAATCTTTATGTCCCATGTTTTGGAAATGATTTTAACTTTTACCTGCTGAAACAAACTGGCAGGACTGGGAGTCCTGAATGAGCAGGTCAAACTCACAGGGAACTGCCCTGACTGATACTTTCCTGCCTATGGACTTTCATGTTTAATGTGGCCTTATTGTGATCAAGGAATGTTGCTGTTGGGTCTAAGAGCAGAATGGCAGCTGAATATTGAAGGGACTTTCCAAAAAAGGATAATTTTGCTAGCCTAAGTGGGTACAGGTTTGGGAATGCTTTGTCTGTGACATCTTTGCTGAGAATAAATAAGTGATATACTTAGGGTGGGTTAACATCAGCGATGACAGATTTCACATTATGACCAAAAGGCCACAACTTCATTAATATGATGCCTAAAGGCACCTTCCTGACAGCTGTGGAAAGAGGAGGAAATGACAATAGCCTACAGCACTCATCAGCCTTTCCTCCCTTTCTGGCACTGCAGAACAAGAGACATTGCAGAAGGCCAGAGCAGCCCTGCCAAACCGGGTGAGATTGCCTAATCCCACCTCCCTGCTTCCTGCAGCTCGCTGCAGCAGGAAACCAGATCCCTTCTTATCGGCCAATGGCTCTGCCCTCTGTCTCCATCGGCAGGAATATTCCCTAGCTGGTGTAGCTGTACAGTCACACCTCAGCCAGGCTACCAGCAGCCAGTGTAAGCCAGGGAATGAGCACAGCCTTGGGAAGGGAGTGGGAAGCTGCACAGCAGTGACTGTGGGCTAGGACCAGGTGCCTACTACCACCAGCAGCACCAGTGAGAGATCAAGCAGGACCTTCCTTTTACTCTGTTAGCCCACTCTCCCACTCCCACATTGCATGTGTCTTGAAAGCAAACCATAGCCTTTCACTGACATGGGTGATAGCCAGTGCCATCCACAGCAGCATCCCAACCTAAATTTATACCAACTAACACAGTGCATACAGCTCATGCACATGCAAGAAGGCAGTACAGCTCAACATGACATTTTTTCTGCCATAAATAAATACACAAGGAATCGTTTCACCTATTTATCTCTGTTCATGACTTATATTCTTCCTGACATTTCTCAATCTCCGAGGTCAGCAAGTGCTTCTTGAAATCTAGCAATGCAGCTGGTTGGTCCAGGCAGATATTGTGTTCACAAACTAAATACTTTGGGTCTTGAGGTTTAACTCCAGCCAAGAGAAGCCTCCAGTCAGTGCAGAGGGATTGGCCTGACTGAGGGGCACTTCAGAACTGAGCTAACATTCAAAATCCCCCGTGGAAGATTTTTTCCTCTCCTTTTGCTATAAGAGACTTCAACAACCCATTGGGTGAGACTGAGGTCAACCTTTGGCACTGCTCCCCTCTTACTACATCTGCTCTGGAACAGAAATACCAAGAGCAATCCCGGAGGCAGCTGAAAAGCTACTGAATTTGGATTTGCACCACACACTATTACTGATAAAAAACACATAGTAAGTGCATGGCTGGGGCAACCTGACTCCCCAGTGCCCACAAAGATAGGAGCTGTGTTCTGAGCAGAGGAAAGTGACACGGTATCTCCACCTGCCTGGTAGAAAGTGCCAGTGCCCCTCACCCGAGTTGCACATGGAGTCTGTTCTGCTTGCAATGAAAAATGAAGAAAAATGCAACATCTAGACTTGTGGAGAGAAGGACAGTGATGCTGCAAACCTCTAAAATGAAAATATGCTCCCTATGGTGGAAACGCACAAACTTGGCAGAACCTTCCTCCTTTGAACAAGTTCATTCCTGTTTGGTTTGGTGCTGTGTGTCCTGCACTCAAGTCACACAATTGTCATGGGACTAGTAGGGTCCCTAAGGTAAGCTGTACCTTTCCAAGCATGGGATAAAAGAACAGACCACGGAGTCTGTGCAAATGTGAAGTAGAAATAACAGACTGGGAAAAATAAATTAAGAGGAGGCACTGGCTTCTGGTAGCTTTGCTGAGGCTGAGTAGGGATATACTGCCAGAACCAAGGTGCTGTTTTCAAGAGAAGGAAGAAAGCTGCACAGCTCTTGTCCTATCTGAGCTCATCAGCAAGTAAGTGCAATTGGGAGGCTGTGGTAAGGTGCAATCTAAAATCCTGCCCCTTGCAGCTTTTACCTTTTACCTATGGCTCAATTCCCTGGCTTTTCATGTTCCTGAGAGAGAGGCCGAATGAGTGCCTGAGCTGATTTCCTCAGAGGTATATCCTGCCCTTGCCTGGTGAATGCTATACTGCTATTTCTTGGCCCTTTTCTTCTGATCCCACGCCAGTTTGGGTGGCTCCTGCTCTTTCTGAAGCATTAAAACTTAACAGTCCCCCCCTGCTTTATGAATCTCAAGTGAAATATTAAAATACCTTTCAGTGGCTTATAAATAACATATCATGACTCCCCCAGGTAGGAACAGGAGTGCAGTCCATGCTCCATTACAAGAGCTAAAAGCCTCCCTGCTGCAGATGCAACTCAGGAATATGGGGTACAAATACCCCAGTGATTTTAGTTGTGGCTCGTCTTGGGTCCAAGAAATAGTTTTAGTACTGTTTGAGCACTGCTCCTGGACCTGCAACAGCTCTCATGTCCCTGCTTGCTCCCACTGGGTCACACCTGAACTTCAAGCCCCCCAGGAAGTGTGGGGAAGTGATGCTGAGATTGGGACAGGCTCTGTGCCTTCCTTCCCAGCCAAGCATAGGGCTGGGACCCATTTCAAGCCAAGTCAGAAACCTGAGCTAAAGACCTGAGCTGACTTTGTGTCATGGTGTGCTCCCTTTTCCAGAGGCAAAGTGTGAAGGCACATGAACGGTCCATGCTAAAAGCCAGCAGCAGGGCCAGCAAAGTTCATCAGCTCAGACTCTGATCTCTGTGAAAGCTTGTCTGGAACTAAGCTTGTCCCAGGAGAGGGTCATTGCATCTGCAGAACGCAGAGTATGTGTATCACCAGGCTGGCAGTGATGCTCTCTGCAACTCAGGCTCTTTGACCAGAGGTAATTAAAAGCTGCCTCTATGTGGTCATGTAATGACAGATTGCACCACAACACACAAGTGCAAGGATGACAAGTTAAGGTCAAGTGGGCAAACAAACTGCTGTTTCCAAACTGTGGAATGCCTGCATTTGCATCTGCCTGGATCTCCTTTTACAGAACCTCTTTCAGTGGTATTTACTACCAATAATTTAGAGTTTGTGTTCAGATTTTATGCCTGCTCGTTAGGCACGTTCACCTTTCAGAAGTGTACGTATGTAAGCTGAGCTGTGTTGCGTCAGAAGCAGTGCTCCCTGTCCGACGGGAACGCAGCTTTCCCTGACACCTCCTAAGCAGCCGGTGCCCAAGTGCATGGGACACCTGACTTCAGGGAGTGCAACAACCTCCGCGGTGCCCCAAGAGGTGACACCAGTGGGCGGGCACCACCCTCCCGCAGCAGTTGGGCCCTGTGAGTTGGGTTCCCTTTCCGCTCCTCGAGACAGCTTCTCTTTCTTCTTCTGCGCACCTGAGCAGTGCTCCCGCCGGAGCAGAGACGGGCTGGGCAGGGGGCGAGGCGGCAGAGTCTGCCCGGAGCAGCGCTCCCCGCCCGACAGGGGCCGCCGGTGCCTCCGCCGCCCGCACACCGGCACCGCGGCCGCCG
>VZTZ01023974.1:35236-104537 GCA_013400955.1 Drymodes brunneopygia | reverse complement strand
GGGGGGGGGAGGAGGAGGATAAAGATCAAGGCAATATAGAACTTGTGTTATGAGCAGTGCTTGAATCCTGTTTCTTCTCCACCCAAACTATAAAAGCAGTGACAAGCTCTGTAGTCCTAACAGCTGCTGATTTCTGCTGAATATGGCTCATGTTCACAGCAGTGTAATGATTCTGTACTCTCGCTGCTGCGTACGCTTCCCAAGCACTTGTGGATATGTATTTTTTTGATATCTAGGGCTGTGGGTTGGGAGTCCGGAGTAGCAGAGATTGTTGGTTTTGACCTCTTAGTATCTGTTTTAGGAAAAGCAGTGGCTTGAAAGGAGAATTTGGCTTAGTTTTTGCCTTCTGTTGAACCCCTCTAAATCCTGAGTACCTCTACTAAGTACAGTAAAGAGAGTTTTACACCAGAGTAAACAAGACCATGCCCTCTTCTAGGTGTTTTTCATGAATATGCCATTTAAAAATATTGCTTTGGATTTCCTCCTCTTTGGAGCATTGTGGAATATGCATAATTCTTCTAGGATCAATGAAGCTGTCCTGATTAACAGAATCAAGCCTGAAGTATTCAACTGTATTTAAGTCACATACTCAGCAGCTGTACAGTGACTTTGCTGGCGATGTATTAATATACATCAACTGTAGATGAGACCGAGGGAGGTTTTTTGTGGTTTCAGGATAAGTGTGTAATCAGAGTAGAGTGCTGGGCTGTGATTGGAAACTGCAGTGAGAAGGAGGCTTGGCTGGGCTAGTGAGGGAACTGTCTGAGGAAATGAAACTCCTCGTATCACATTCTCATCTGTAGGTCTTTTGAGCTGAGTAACTGTGGGTATATACTAATGTAAGTGAGAGCAGAGCTTAGCTGTTCTAATCTGTACAGCTTTTTTCTTTCTGGATTGTGCAAGTGCAGCTTGTTTGCAAATCACAGAGCAAAATCTTGATATTACAGCACAGTTATGTCATCTGCTTAATTAGAGAGTCTGGCTTCATCCCTGTGATAATAAATGCAGAATCCATTTTTTTAGAGTTCTGTTTTCTTTTAAATCCTTCTCTCTTTAAGAGGGGAGAAAATTTTGGTGGTGATTTCTCTATGTTTGCCAGCTGTTCCTCCTTCCCCTTGTATACAGCGCAGTGCCACTGATGGATCTGCAGGTGTCCCTAGGTCTGGCCAGCCAAGGGACCCTCCACGACGCTGGGCTTTGCCACCACCCATCCTCCAGTAGGTGTGTGTCTTGCCTGCAGCTGTACAGTTGCTCAAAGCACACTTCCAGTCATCATCACTTCTCTCCATGCAGGCTGTACCATGTCTTCCCTAAAGGTGAAAGTCTTTTACATGAACAGTCAACTTCATTGCCTCCTCTGGCTGCTTTTATTCCCCCTGCAGTGTTGGATCAGCAGAGCTGCATTTACATAGTGCTGCATCTGAACATATCAGCTGAGACCCACCACTCTACACATTGTCTCCTCCCATTCCCCCAAAATCCATACACACCCACAGCAATGCCTCCCTCTGGCCTCCAGACCGTTCACTGTTCCCAAGGGACAGATAAAGCTGCCTGGCATGAAGCTGCCCATCTTCCCTGTAGTGTATAATGATAGTGAGCTTCCTCCTCTCTGGGCTGACGCCTCCTCCTTCATTATTACTTTCAGCAAGACTATGCTAATGTTTGTTTTATGCATGAAGTGCCTACATAATTCACTCCTGAAAGTATTACACTCAAGTTACTACACCCAGTTGTATTTTTGAAACCAAGAGCGCAATCGCAGGTGGTCACAGATCTGCCCAGGACCTAACCAGCATCACATTAAGGCATACTGACTTCTGTCTCCTGTGGCGAGCATGGAAATGATGGGATGGCCTCAGGGCTGCCTTTTGGCTGTCCAGCCCAAATGACACATCTAAGAATAATTCAGAACTGGCTGGAGGTTTGGACTCACAACCACAAGGAACAAGTTGGTGACAGGCATGCAGCCACCCCACCCATGGCATGACTGTAATGGCTGCATTGAATTTATTGCATATTATGAGCCTGGAGGGGCTGGGCTTCTTGATGCATTGACCAAGACACCATGTACTGGGATGTTAACACCAGGACAGTGCAGCCCAATCACACATTTTTCAAGTATTCAGTTTAAAACTGCTAGGCTATCTTGCCACAGTGAGACATTCTTCATACTCCAAGTGCAGCACAGTGATTTGAGAATAATGCTACTGGACATGCCCTAGATACTGAGCTGTGACAGTGGAAGGCTTTTTTCTCCATGCCTCATAAGCCAGCTGGATTCTGAGATTCCCCTGTGAACACACAGGCCCATTAGGAAAAGGAAATGATGGGCTAATGTCATCTCCAGAGCTATTTGAGCCAGTGGTTAGAGAGGCATTCCTTGCCATTCCTTGGCAATTCCAGAGATGATGTCAAGGGAAAGGGGAGCAGGAAAGGAGTTCTCTTGAAAATAGCATATAATACAGTTTTGCATAATAATATTGTATACTATACTGAAAATTATGTATTATTATATTAAAACATCTATCTTGGATTCAGGGAATATTAACAAAGAATTAAAATTAATTCAAACTGGCATTTTTCCAGTCGTGCTTATCACTACCACTGTCATTTTCAGGAGGCCTTAACAGCCCAACAGCTGTGTTGTTGTTGCAATGGTGAATATTTGCAAATATATGTGTACTTTGCTTTAAGAAAAGTACTTAAACTCCTCTACCAAGCTGCTGGTAAAGGTATTTACCTATGTGTTGCCCTTTGTCTTTGTCACTGTTCAGTGTGATTGGAAAACTTTGTTAGGCACAATAAAGGATGGATTCTGGGCAGGTTCAAGCAGGTCATCTTCAAAAACTCAAGGTCCCTCGCCTCTGCTTCCCCAGATGCTGCTTGTCCTTTCATCTTTCTTTAAGCCTGTGGCCAGCCAGCATCTTACGAATATGAATCCTTTCCCATCCTCTGAATGTAAGAGAAACAAGGGTGAGAAATGTTTTCCTGCTCAGCTCCTGAACTAACTACTTTGCCCTTCTGCCACTCCAAGTACTTTACTGCTTTTCATCATGAGCAGCTCCAGGGTCTGCTTCTAAAGCAGAACCATGTGGGAATAACATGATTGTTGTCAGTCTGGCTGTTGCTTAGAGTTTTCTTGTTGCCAGCAAGAGAACTGAGCACTGTGGTACTGCCCAGTTTTATTATTAGATGCTTGATTATCTTGGTAATACGGAAACACAGAAGTGCTGGACTAGTGTGTAGAGTTGGGACTCAGTGCCTCCATGGTTATTTGGAAAGATTATTTCTCTTCAGTCTAGGGGACTAGAGATCTGGCAGTTTAAGTGGAATATTGTACTTTACAGAAACTGTTGATGTAAGCCATCTTGCTTTCTGAATAATAGGCAACAACCGGGCAGCAGATTTGGAAAGCCCTAGCTAATGAGATCCTTTTTGCACCCTGGCATCCCAGAGAATTCCACACATTCCAGGCTTTTTTTTTGAAAGCATCAGTGTGTTACCAATAGGCAATCTTTCTAAAAGCTGTATCGTTTCCAGAAGTTGCTTGCTGTATCTTCATTGCTCCACTTTTCCATTCCTGATTTTGCTATGTGCTACCAGTTAGTGATGCAGCCGCTCAGATGTGTGGGGATCTCCCGTGTTACTCTGCCTTCAGAGGCCCCTGGATCTCTACAGTGAGCTCCTCTATAGGATTTTCTTGTTTCCTGAAGTGTCAGTATTGAGATTAAAAAGACAGCTCTGAACTGATTCTTTATAATTTTAGGCTCTTCATTAATTTATTCTGTTTGATTGAAGTTGGTTACTGAGAACAGTCTGGCGAGTTTCACTCTTGCTTTTAGTCTCTTTCCTTGTGCTTTTTAGGTGGTTTTGTTTTGATTTTGTTTGGTTTGGGGTTTTTGTTGGTGTGGTTTTTAACCACACTGATATAATGCTTTTCTGTTTGGGTTTTGAGCACTGCAGGGAAATGTTTAATCCCTTATAACATTTTCATGTGTTTCCTGCCACAATCCTACCATTTTTACAAAACATATATTGGACCCAAAGCTCATCAGAAAATGCACCTCCTCCTCCTTGACTTAATGTGCTGAAGTCTCAATTGCTGCTGAAATGGAATCAAGAAATTGTCATGCTTCCATCTCAGAATTCATTTGCATCTTAAGGCCTTCCCAGGCTTAGGGTTGGTGAGCATCCTTGCAGAGATCTTCAGGGAGGTACATAAGACCTTAAGAGTAGATGCATCTTGAAAGAAAAAAAATCCAAGTTGGGAAGACGAGTGTTGCACTTTACCTCAGCTTCTCAAGATCCTTGAGATTTAAAGTGCAATTTTCTGTGGTACTGAGGCGCAGCTGTAGATCTCCATGGGTTGGATACATTTATGCAAAAAATATCTCAGATACTGCTGGAGACAAACCAGAAGAGATTCCCAGCTTCCTTTAACTTCATATTATCGTCCTTTATAGTCAGTGAGCCTGTAAGTGTCAGGGTAGTTACACTTTTAGAGGTACACACTAATATAACCTGGGGGATATGAAGCAAGAGGATGTATTCAGAGCTCCCTTTGAACACTGAAATTATATTAATTGGCAAGTCTTTGTTGGGTGCAGAATAAAACCTCCAAAGAAAAGCAGCTGTACACTGGATGTAGTAATCCATCGCTTTCAGCTTTTTGTCCTTTACCTGCCTGAATGGAATGGCACAACCTCTTCACTTGTCCTTTTGAAAAAGGAGAAAGGCTTTTGGCTTTACTTGCCAGGTTTGGTTTCTTGGTGTTGTGCTGGTCACTGTGTACTCAGTGGTGTTAAAGAACTCACCTCTCTGGTGCAATTGCCTGTGGTTTGCCCGTGAATGCAAATAACCCTAGCTGTGGGTGTGGGAAAGGTGGAGAATTTCTTCAGTGCATGGTTTCTTCTAAATGCAGAGGATTGATGGCACACTAGCAGAGTGGAGAGGGAGGCCAAAGCATGGGCTTTCCTTCTTACCTTTACTGCTGTCAGAACAACAAAGGGACAGAGAAAAACCTGCTCAGTTAAGGATCCCATCCCCACTTTACCTTAACATTTGCTAGAGCACCATTAGCTAGAGTACTGTCATTTAGGAGAAAAATGCCTTATCTTTGTTTACAGAACAGTGATAGAAGACCTTTAACACAGCAACATGACCATTCAGAGCCTTGGCTTGAGGTATTTTTTTCTCATGCATTTAGTTTGTGATAGAAGGTAATGGGATGGAATTTGTCAGGTGGCTTTGGCAGGGATGTAAGTTTTTGAGAGCTGGGGTTGTCACCTTCGATCCTGTTAGCTTGTGGAATGCAGACTCTGGTCTCATTGCAGATAATAGCATAGTGTAACATCCTATGTCCTGCCAAGGCCAGTGAGATGCTGGGTGGAAAGGCTCTGAGAGCTCAGTGCTCAGGTAGACTCAGACTTTGTCTGGCACAGCCTGGTAACAGATGAAGAGCAGACAGCAGTGATTTTCCTGCAAATCCACCCCCTGTTATACAGGTGTAAATCTTCTAGAGTTTTGCTGAATGCCATTTACTTGGTCTTCCACTGGTGTAGCCCAGAAGGCCTTTGTTCTATAGTTTCTTGCTTGACATTCCACAAATAGTACTTAAGCTGAGGTACCAGGTTTGAATGTTTGGGGATTTTGTTGCTAGATGGAGAGCCTGCATGATATCAAAAAACATTCAGTGCTTGATTTCTACCTCACTGCAGCTACACAGCTGTGTAATATCACAGTAGTTAGTGAAACTTCTTTCTGGCACATGCTCAGGAGCCAAGCACAATTCTCCAGTGGGTTTATTAGAAATTCTAGCTTCTTTAAGACCAATAAGGTCTCCTTTACACCAGAGCAAAACTGCAAGATAGAACCAGACCTGTAAGAGACACAGATTTACTGTGGATCTAGTGGTTTAACAGAAATTCTTCCTACAGCCCCTTTATAACTCCATGCTTTTATTTAAAAGCCTTAATTGTGTAATATGTGTATTCATACAGAAACAGAAGATGAACGTTCCAGTGAAATCAATGGAGTCATTCCTACTTTTGGTTAGTTCCCTTGCTCATACAGGATATGGTGATTAAGAAATAAACGGACTCTGATAACGTACTGAGGGCATGGGGAGGTCATTCACCTGTTGATTCAGATGCAGAAGAGACGTTCATTTTCCTTTATGAAAGATAAAGGGCCTGGAATGTTTCCAAAAAACTCCTGCACAGTAGTCAAATGTCATTGGACTGAGGGAAGGACTTGCAGGATAAATACCCAGTTTAAGGGTGCCACTCAGCTGCTGTTCTGGATCAGCAGAATCAGGTTTTGTTGGTATTTCTTACATAGGTTTACCTGTTCTGAGGCTTCAGTTCCAAGAATCAGATTAGGCTGGTCTGGCAGAGATGTGCAAGGGTGCAGAAAAAGAATGGGAGCAGTCCTTACTGATTGCTGCCATGAGCTGGTCCCAACCTCTCCTTCTCCATTCAGGCAAAATAGACTTCTCAAGTGTGTCTGTTTAAAGACAGCACCTGGATCTTCCTCTCTCTAAACTGGAGAGCAAAATAGATTGGGTGCAGGGGAGTGTCTGCTGTTTAAAAAAGCCCCTGATCTGACACGTTTCCTTCACTCATGTGGTAACTAAATCAATCAGAGACCCCCAGGGAACTCTTAATAGCAAAGTTAAGATGTCCAAAGTGGGGAAAAAATAGGCCCAGCTGATGTGAGTAATACACGTATGTGTTTTAAAAGCATTGTTGCAGGGTTGTGTGGTTGCCGGAGTCAGAGAGCTTGGATTTTTCAAAAGCTGCTCTTTCCAATCACTTGGCATCTCCATGTAATCAGAGGCTGACATCAGACTCTCGATTGGAACTACTTGAGCTATTAGGCTGTGAAGAGCAGAAACTCTCTGTGTTACCCAATGTGTATGAGGGGGGAAGGTTTTTTTCACTTCCTTTGATGTATTAGCATCAAGAGAGGGAGTCTTCGCTTCATTCCTAATTGCTTCTCGTCTTTGAATTTATATACCAATATGTAAGTGACTGCAAAGGGAGATAGCAGAATTTATAAAAAGTTCAAAAAGGCAGGGCTTAGAGCATGATTAAAATAAAAGATAGCATAGAGTGTATGCTGTTTTTAGCTGAAATATCTCCCTAGAATACTTTCCATTTACATTCTCATTATATCTAACTGCTTCTAATGCACTGCTTAGTTTAACAACTGGCATGTTTTTAGGGTAGATTTTATAGTAGATATACACCCACTGTGTTCTTAACTTGAGACTTTAAATTGCAGTATCTGTATTGGACAATCTTTTCTTATACCTTCTTGGCTGAAGGGAGGAAAAAAGCAATACTGAGAGGAACCTAATTAAGCCTGTAGTCTTATTTACACCAGGAGCTGTGTGCTTGAAATGCTGCTCAGTTCAATGAGTGCTGTGTGGCACTGCCATGTTAAGTCCCAGCAGAGAGTGACATATTTTTTTTTAATAGGATCACTGTAATTCTTACAAAGCCACCATGGTTTTCTCTTTCTTTTCAGCTGCCAAGGCAGTTGGACTTTGAACTACAGCCACTCAGACCGAGTCCCTGAGAAAGTTTGGAGGAAACGTCTTGCGATTGTGTGCATGTGATTAAGGGGAATGAGCATGGGGCGGTGTGTTTGTGCTATAAATATGCACAGTCTTCAGACCTCTGCAGCTTTTCCCCCTGCCTTCTCAAAGTGCTTTTTGTTATCTTGACAATGTTTGAACAGACTTTTAAGCTGACCTGGACAGAGGATGAGCTGAGGGGGAAAAGGTGCTAATCCTTGAAGATGTCTGTTTCAGTGGCTACAGAACTGGGTCATTTTTAGGAGCAGAATATGCAAGGTGCATTGAAAAATTCCAATGTGTCCAGAGGCTTTAGATTGCTTTAAAGGCAAAACTGAGCTCTCTGTGCATGCTTCATTTTGTCTGATTTTTTTTTTCCCCCAAAAGGCATTGCCGAGCATTGTTCTCTTCAGATGCCTATGACTGTCCATGATTGCAAAAATCAGATCTTCTGGATAATGAAACCCAAGATAGGCAGCAGTAACTCACTGTGATGCTCAGAGGCAAATTTTTTTAAGATGCTATGCATGTTTCACTGCATCCAGGACTCAGTGAGCTATGATAAGGGCCGATTTAATTTTAAGTGAAACAAGAGATTAATTATGATTTAATGCTTACCATGCAAATCAGAATCAGCCCATAGAACAGATACTACCCAGTTCCATTTTTTCTCCTTGTATAGTTTATTTACTTGCAGGAAAAAGAGGGCCAGTTCTTTTCATAGGCATGGTCTTTTCTTTGGTGAAGTATTTTTTGGTGAAGTGTTGTGTACAGGAGAGTCAAGAGATGTATCTTACTTAATTTCTAAAAAAAGAAATCATATATCATGGATTGACCACTGACTTTCACATGCCCAGTCTTAACCCTGCAAACTACATAATTCTGCACAGCCCAAATTTTGAATGCAAGCTTTTTTTTTTTCCTCTTGTTTTTTTGGGGGTATAACTTTCTCATACTTATCCAAATCCCCTTTTGGCTGGTTCTGCTGCTTCGGGCTGTGCTAAACACAGCTCCTCTGGCCTTCCTCTACCCCAGCAGTTAAAATCTTTACAGAGGCTCCTATCTCAGCACACTGAGGAGATCTCATCTCCCCTCCTATGTTGACTGTTCCCTGCAACAAGTATTGCTGCAGGAACCTGAGGTCTTGGTCTCTGCAGAAAATTGCCTGAAGCCTTGCACACAGCATGCCAAAGACAAATTTTCCCCATAAGTTGGATTATCCTGGCAGCACTGTTTTTAGCTTTGTTTCTTATCAAAACAAGTATTGAGGAATAGCACACTCTGTGTGTGTAGCAGGGAAGGGGGTGGGTGTGCTTGGGTGTCTCACACCAGCCATTCAGAAATTTTATATTTGTTACTCAGCTACAATTTCAACTACATTGCCACAATGTAGAAATCATAAAAGAGGATTCCAGGTAAAGGAGAGGACAGATTATTCCTACTGCATTTGGAGGAAGGTCTTGTTCTTTATTAGAAATTAAAAAATCCACTGGGGAAAGAATCCCATATAAATGTTCCAACCTAATAAAAAAAAGTGCTCCAATTGGAGCTCACATTTACTTCAATGTGAAAGTCAGTCTTTGCATGACATAAAAGCTGGAAAAAACCAGGCTTCATTAGTTCCACTGCTTGCAAAACTGGTTGTTCATATTCCTCTTTCCTCTCTAGAATTGCTGATTATTTCTTTTTAATTTCAATATTGTTTTTTTGAAACTTATGCTTTGAATGACTTTCATTTTGTGCCATCCTATCCTTTACTCTTCTTCTCATGGTGGTTTCACAGGGGTTATGCTTTTACTTCTGTCTTAATAGCGAAGACAACCCCCCCTCACTCCCTTCATGGTGTGAATGAACAGTATTAATTTTTACAACTGTGGTTTATTCTCCATTGATTATCTTTAATGTGATGCTGTCTTGTTCAGTTAATAAACTACCCGCTAAGATGTAATTATCCCCCTCCCCCAAACATAACCTGCTTTTAATAGATGTTGTAAATGCACTCATTGTGCCTGGCACATTAAAAGCACTGGTTTAAGTTCCTGTCCTTTCAAATTGCACTGAGTTGTAGCTGAAGTGTATTTTGTGGCAATCATTACTCTGCTAATATTCTAAAATAAGTATCACTACTTCATTATTCAGTAGTATTTTTAGGCCTCTGTTACAGCTGCCACAGGCTTGATATAGCCTTGGTGCTGAGACAGAGGATGGATAAGCTGTGCTCTGGACAAAACCCTCCTAAGGGAGGATCTCCTGAAGGTTTATCATTAATTATCTATCTCTGTTAGCTGATGTGAATCTGTGTCCAGATTGAAGTATGAGCCAGGGTACTTACCCACTTTTTGCTGTAAATATTTTTAGGGACCTCTGTCAATACATGCAAAATTTAGAGTGCAATTCTCTCTCAGATCCAACAATAAAATCATCTGCCTACAGGTACATATGGAAATGAGCACCTGTATTAGAGAAGTGCTGTGTCTGTAAATGAGTGAATGGGTTACAGCTACATTCAGCAGCTATAATGTGACTATTCATTTATGAAATTGTCCAAGTGGAACTTAACACAAATTATTAGCGTAGATTAAAAAGCGTTTCATTTATCTGCTTGTTCCTAAGAACCCAGTAGAATGGCAATTAGTTAAAGAAAATATGAGGAACTGCAAAATATCACAGCTCAGGCTATTTATTTCCTTTCTGAATCCTGTTTGGCTTTAGATCTGTCTTGATAAGCAGCATCTTGGACTGTGAGACTAAAAGATTCTGTCACCATGAAATAAGTAAGTGTGCCTAGTTTTGTACAGACCTTTTAAAATGACAATTGAAATAGTTTTTCCTCAAAGAGGAAGAAAAACAAGAAGAGGTTCTTCCTCAAAATTCTGTGTCAATAGAGGAGGAACAACTTTGTGTATACACACACACACACACACACACACACATATATAATATATACACACGGACACAGAGAAATGCTTGCCTACATAATGGAAGAAGACCAGTGGAAAGATTGGACAAGATAATATTGGTCACTGAGATTAGAAACGCCTAATAAATGGGAGAAGAAATTTACAGCCACATTAGCAGCAAACTGGTCAGATGAGATAAAATATTTGGTACTACGGCTATCATTACAGAGGTAAAAATTGAAGGTAGTTGAAGTATCTTGTTTTTTCCTTGTTTTGACTTTGTGTCTTTATCCAAAAGCATCTCTTGGTTGAGTTCACTTTCTTCCCATCTCCTCCCTCTCAAAATGCAAGATTTGTTTGGACTCAGAGATTGTGATAGTATCGATGAAAACTCTTCTACTGGATGTAATGGGTGATCAGAAGTGAGGTACATCTTGCTTAGGGATGTGGGAATTCTGCTATTTGGTACTTGCATTCTTGAGAGTAAGAGTAAAGACTTTGCTTTTGGATGAACTACCCCTGCAAGAGTTGCAAAGTAAAATTAAAACATAGAAAAACCAAGTTAATGAAATTAAATTTTCCAGGAAAACAGATGGGTAAGTGAAAGGTAAAGTGATGCAATTCTACAGTGTCATTTGCAGATGCACTGAAGGAATGTGTTGTATTTATTTTTGCTAAGAGATGTCTCCTATGCCTTTGTTCCCTTTTGAGACAGTCCAACCTTGGGCTTGTTAAAGATGTCTCCACAGACGTTGGCACATACTGACCTTGTTTGCTGCAATCTGCTCTTCTGTAGCTTCTTGATTCTAGTGCTGTGAGCCAGATGGACAGAGCCCTAGAGCTAAATGCTGGATAGCATAATTAAGTGCTCTAGTATTGAAGGCTGGAGCTGACTGAGACAAACTTTGGCTGATACTACAGTATTTCTTTATCCAAGTTACATCTCCAGTGTCAAAGTAATTCTTGTTTGTTCTTTTAGTTCATATTCCTTGGGTATGAGCATGCTAAATTACATACCAATATTATTTTCATTGACATAATACACAGTTCTCTCTACTACTTTGTGCCCTGATAGCACTACAGGAACATTTAACAAATTTGTAGAGCTTGTGGAAGTTTACCTGAATTTTCCTTTCATATCTGTACAGCCCTTTTTCTGCTGTGTTTTGGAGTCACGGTGGTCAATTGTGGGTATCATGTGAATTCTGCTCCCTGGAAGCCCCATGTCAGTGTGGTCCTGGCCAAGCACATTGTGGACACTGGAATGTGGTTTATGAAGAAACATAGCAGATAGCTTTTAGGTGGACTCTGCTGCTATCTGTCAATGGCTGGTAGGTGTGTAGAGCAGACTCAGATCCATCCAGGTGCTGAACTCCTCCTGAGTGTGCTGAGAATGCTTAGTTTTGCAAACTGGAACTGAGGAGGAGGACCCAGTGGCTAAAATGCTATTGCTTAGGAGACCTGGATTCATCCACTGACTTTTCATGACAAGGGAAGTTTGTCAGCGGCATTCAGATCACCAAGTGTCTTAAACTTTGGTCCATCCATCCTATTCAAAGGTGAGCCTGTCTTTCACTCTAGAGCAAAGAAAGTTTCTGGTTTGCATGAGTCTCTTAAGTTCTATGAATGTCACAGTGTGAAGTGGGTGCTGCCCCAGGCTTTTTGGCACTCTGTTCTCAGGTCTGTGGCAGAGTGACAGCACATCCTTCCTCTCAGAGGAGTTACCACACAAGCAGTGAGAGCGAGTTGGGTTGTGGGGTGATAGATCCATGACTCACAGACCTGTTTTGTAAATCACAGGCAGTCTGTAAGGCTGAGACCCTTCCACATCAGGAGTGCTTCTGTCCTTCATGGGCAAATGCTTTCAGGTGCCATATGAAGGCAGTACCCCCAGGTGGGATTCTCCAGTCTTACTTTTCAGCAAGCAGGAGTCCTTGCAGGCTGGAACTGAGGAGATCTGCAGGCCGTACTCTGTGAGGACTAGCCTTAGGTTGGGCTGAGTTTGCAATTGCCAGTCTTTCTTTTGAGATCTGGCTCATAGAGGAGGTTGAGCTTTCTTACATTACAGACAGTGTGTCCTGGTTAATTACAGTCATGTAAAGATGAGGTTTTACCTTGGGACTTGGTTTAATTAAAAAACGGTGCTGGGAAGTTTATGAAACATCTGTGTTTTACCTGGGTGCCAAGTTCTAACGCTGGTTTTCTTCAAGTGCTCTCCCAGCTTCAGTCAAAAAGGGCCACCTGAACCTGACACTGGCACTAATGAAAGGGAAGGGAGGACAGTCTGGCATTCTCTGTTCAGCCAGGTTTGAGCCTGGCAGCTCATTTTTCACAGCTTGGGCTTGTGTCTGGGCTTTGGGGAAAGGTTTTTGCAGGTAATAGTGTCAGAGGAAAAGTTGCAGTGCAGAACCTAATGCTTTCCCTATGTAGTGGAAAAATCATGATCATGCATGTGAAATGTGGACTTGGAGGAACTTTGTGTGGGTGGTCTTGTTTTGACTCTTTCTGCCCCCCTCCCTTTCCCTTCCTGCTCACGTATGCTGAAGTCTGTCATCTATTTAACTTGAGCTTTTCTAATAATCCTAGATAATATACAACAAAAACAATAACAAGGTGCCTGGATATACAATCCCTCTGAACTGTAGAAGCCACAAGATCTCCTAGACAAGCTTTTTGTTAGTACTGGCTTGTGAGAGACCCAGCACTCCATGATGCCCATCTGTTAGCAGCATGTTTAAATGTGATTAATGTGAAAGTTGCAAGAATTGCAATAGCTTTTGCTAGTCTACAAGAGAATCTGTCACTGTTAATCTCTTGCAGTATTAAAAGCTTAATATAGTAAATCTAATGTTATGGAAAGCTGTAGCTTTGCTTTTGTGACCATCACCTTAGTGTATTATTAAACTACTATTAGCTTTTCCTCTGTAGCACACAAGCATAGAGGAAGTGTACATGCAGAAGAATATTTAAATAATCATTTAAGTATGAAGTCTCTCAAGAAAGGGAAAAGGGCTTTGGGGAACGTTAGGTTTGATTGGTATTCCTGAGGGTATGTGGACAGAGCAGGATGTATTAGAAGTCAGCCCTCTCCCGAAATCCTGGCTGGGAAAGTCACAAGCAGTGTCCTGATGTGGTTGTTCTTTACTGTGCCTTGGTAGACATGATTTACCCACCCATGGCAGTAGACCTACCTCGTTAGTACTTTAATCAGAACTGTTGCATCTTTAACAGAGATGATGGGCAGGATAAACAGTGTTATGGCACAAGCAGGGACTGTCTCCTGGAGCAGGCTGACACTTCAGGAAGCAAATAGGGGAGGACCCAGGGAATGAAAATTACTTGCTTCATATAGCTGCTTGTGTTGGAAAGGATCAAAGAAACCATAATGAGTCAGTATCTTTCTTTTTCTTTATAGGAAATTTCAGAAGAGTGATTCAATTAAATAGTAGTTTACTCAAGATCTGCAGGTGGCTTGTAAAGTGTAATCAGATCCCCCTTACCTTTTAAACCTAGATCTACAGCCTTGTTCATTTTAGTGAAGGTGGAGATCTCCATTCTTCAATTTACAGTGGCAGTTTGGTAGAGGGGAGGGCTTGTTATAAAACTTCTTGGTTTATGGCATGATTACAAGGTGCTTTTGTTTCCATCAGAGGCAGCAATAGTGCTTTGGTCAAGACATTTCAAAACTGCATGCAATCTGTTCTTGTAAGATCATTGGGCACTGTAGGACAAACTGAGACCTGCCTTTCAGTGGAACACCCCCTCACTCCATCATGCACAGCATCTTCACAGCTACCAAGCAGCTTGTCCTCTTCCACTCATTGCAAAAAGTCAAAATCAGATCAGATAGCATAATGCTGTCAAAGGGGTGGTTACAGAGTATATGTAGTTGCAGAAATGGGACTGCACTCTATGGGATTTCCTGGTTCTTCTGTGTGCCCCTCTATAATCCAATCTTCGAAGCATTTAAGAGCTTGAGGTGCCATGATTAAAAGCTTCAAGGACCATGCTTTTTCATTTAACCTCTAAAAGGACAGGCATCAAGTCCATTGCTCTGAGCCATTAGGAAGACATGCAGGGAAGATTGTCTGTCAGTCAGACTAAGTGCAGTACAGGGGCTTTCTCCCTTTTGTGGTAACATGCACATTGTTGAAGTGAAACTGTTCATCTTTGGTGCTGGGGAGCTGCTGTGGCACACCCTGCACCTGTGAGTCTCCTGCTCCTTGTCCTGTGAATTGAAGAGTGATGCCCGGTATCCTCCATCCGTTCTCTACAGGAGAGTCATGTGCCAGAGGCTTCAAGTAGTGGGCTGAGGTGAAGGTCATACAGAATGTTATCAAATTAGGAGACTGCTTTGCTCTGCTCCCTCCCCTCAGCTCTTTGGCAGTCAGAGACTGTTAGCTCACGCTGTGAGAAATTCCAAGGACTTCTAGGATGGTATTCCAAAGCCTTGCAAAGCTGTGTGTGATAGTGTAAAATCTGTTTACAAGAGTCCTCATGGATCAGCTCATTCCTGTAGTCATGGTTGCAGGGATATCCCTGGAAAAGGGCATTTTTTCATGAATCAAAAGAGTCTTGGAAACAGGGAGTTATGGGAAGGAGGATTCAGCTGCACCTTCAATGCCTTGCTGTTGCCTTACGCTTTTAGTTCACTTTTTAGCTGTTAAAACGTGGAGGAAAGAGGATTCAGTAAGCAACTGTGTATGTGTTTGTCTTCAGTGAATGCCTGCTCAGGCAAGGCAAGCATGATTCAGCTACTAGTTAGTGCTGATATACCAGAACTGGCAAGCACTGAGCACTCCTGCTACTGGATCTGTCCCAGTTGCTCGATGTGCAGCGATGAATGGATGAACATTCACCAATGCTGTTGCACAAACAAATAAGTTAATAAAAAGCAGCTGATTGTGTCATTGTAAGCTGTAGAAACTCCAAAGTAGCACTGAGATTATTTAAAAACAGATGTTGTTATCAGGAAACTCCTAGAAACATAGAGTGGTTAGGTTTTTTTAGGGAAAAAAACCACAACAGGATAGACACAAAACAATTTCTCTGCCTTGTCTATAAATGATTTCGTGGTGAGGACTTTTATAACAGTTTTTCTCTTGAAGCCTTATCCCAGGTCTGAGTTTGACAGCGAATTTGGCTTTGGATTATCTCAGAGATAATTGGATCTGCACTGGCATTCTCCAGTGAGAGAATTAACTCACGAGGAAAAGCTTTTTTAAGGGGATGCACTGGAAAGAAAACGCTCTGTGAAAACTGAAATTATACAAACCAGCTGTCTGGCCTCATATAAAATTGTACTGGCCTTTTGTACCTCCGTGTAAGTGGTATTTAACCCTTGCCATCATTACCGCGTACTGCTGAGAGAGATGAACTTCTCAGCTGATGGCTGAGCGGGCCGGGAACAAAGCGCAGACGGATGCGGCTGTGAGGGGACGCGGGGCTGTGGCGGGGCCGGCCGTTAGTTCATTATCCAGGCAGACAAAGCTTCCCGCCCTCATGAATCACTTCGAGTTGTTTTTTTTTTTTGCTTTCCCTCCCTCTCCGAGGGAACTCAGTGAAAAGACCGGGCGTACGGAGCAGTCCCAGCAAGCTGGATCGTTTCCATTGACGTTTCTCTGCCCTCTGGAGGCAAAGGTTGTCCCGTGCTCATGGCCTGAGGTGTGCGGAGGGTGCCCCTTCTGCCCCAGGTGCTGCTGTGGTGCAGGATTGACTCCTCTGCCCATTATCCCTGGGGAGAACGTGGTTTTCTTTTCAGCTGTGGAAGTGAGCCAGACCGCTGCTCCTGGTGCACACAGACTCACTTTTAACTGCTTCCACAGCTTAAGGAGGACTCTGCAGCCGTGGCCAGTGGCAGGAGACTTACATTAATGACCCCTTTTTATCAGCTGATAAGAAAAGCTGTGGGGTGGTGTCCATGCACATCCCCCTCAGTAGTTGTGAAAATACCTGAGGATGACAGCCAGTTTGGGAAGTCACATTGAGCCTTGCTGCTGCTGGAGAGGAAATGAAGTGCTTCTGTGAGGTGTTCCAGGGCTGTGGTAACAAGCACATGGCAATGTTAGAGTTCTGCTGTAGCAGTGGAGAGAGCAGTGCAGGATCCCACCCATCCCAGGCATGACCTGCTGCAGGCTGGGGTAGCATGGAGAGAGGGCTAATCCTCAAATACTCAGAAAAATGACTTTGATCAGAAAATCATGGCTGGTACCATATGGTTCAAGCAAAGTGTAGTAAAAAGTAGTAACAACTGCCCACACATGAAGCTTTATCCTAGAGAAGGAAGGCTTGGCTTTGACTGGCCCTTTGAAACATGAGCTTCTTATGTGTTGTTTGTTCACTCTGTATGTTGTCCTTGCACATGCTAATATTAACTGAACAAGGTGTGTGGATTTGTTGTTTTTTTTAGTTCTCCCTAAATTCTTGGCCTTAGTGATGAAACATGGCCAGCAGTTCTGCCAGTTACCTGTGTATTGCCTGGGAGCTCTCTGGAATTAGTTTAATTTCTCTGAATACCCACTTGTTCTTGCATTACAAAGCTGGATAATTAAAGAATCCCAGAATTCTCTCTCTGTACTATTCATTCCTTTGTGTACCTCTTTCTTGTGCCCTTATATCTAAATTAAATACATTAGACCTCTCCAGTGTCTTTCCATCTGTAGATCTTTTCATGCCACTAATTATTTTTATAAGCTGCTTCTGGAGCTCTTTTATTTCTCAGTATCATTCATAACTCAAAGGAGGCTGCAGACAGCAGTATCCTTAGGAGTGTGTTCTGAGAGCTCCTTTCTCCTCAATTTCTCTCTCCATCCTCCCCATTTTTCCAGGCTCAGTGCTGTAGCCTTCCCTCACTGACTTCAGCCATTGTAAGTGAAAAATACAGAATCCTTCATTTATGTGCATTAATCTGATAAGTGACTAAAGCTACAGGCCTAAGCATCTTGGTGAGCTGCCATATCATTTGCTAATCATTAACACAGTTGAAAGACTTTTTTCTTTATTAAAAAACAATGTACAGTCTTTAAAGAGCAGTATTTTGCAAGAAGAGAAAGCTGTGTTTGTTTTGAAAGGAAGATTTATAGGGATGATATAATCCGACTTGTGCTATCTCCTCACCTGTTTTTCCTCAGGGAAACCATCAATCTTTATTAACATTTCTAAATCAAAAGATAAAAATGATAGACAAATTCCAGAATGGGATGAAAATGCTAACAAGAGCTGAAAGAGAAATCCCTTCCTTTTAATACCTGCTAAATCTGAATTCAAAGCGGATCTAGTTCACTATAGATGTGTGTGATCTGAGAGCAGTTTTGTGGCTTCAGTCCTTTGTAACACGAGATGGGACAGAAAGAACAGTGGTGCATGGGTCCCATCTGGAAGGATTTATCATCTGAACTCTTAATGCTGGGCTTGCTTTTTACTTTTCCATCTAATCTTTTTGCACTTACATGCCTCACGTGAAACAGCTTTGAGTGGGTCCTGGACTTAGCTGGGTCCAGCTTCTCACCTCGCTTTACCATTTTGTTCCTTGAGCTGCCTCTAGCACAGCTGATGCTTTCCTTATCCTTCAGGCTGTCCCTGCCTCTGGCTTTTTCTGTGCTGGCTTCACCACAGCACTAATGTGGACAGCTGGATGTTGCCAGTTCTGTCTGGAGATGAATGCTGTGCTGCACTCCCAAAGCTAGCACAGGTTTGGAAGAACTTAATGTTTTAGTCCCCTCCTTTGTGCCATGCCTGCATCTGACCTGTGAAAATGCATTCAAAGAAAAACAAGGCTTTCTAAATGCTTGGAGGATGAAGGTTTTAGAGAGAAGTTGTCCCTCAACTAGCGTTGGAGGGACATTTGCTGAAGAAGCAGCAGTTAGGCTTGTGTTGTTGAAGTTCACTCTCATTTCAGGAGAGCTCTTCAGTACATATCACACACAGATGTTTAGTAGCTCATCTGGGGCTACTTGAGGTCTCAATTCCCTCTGAACATAATCTATGATACCTTGCCTGTGCAGGCAGAAAAAAATTTGTTTCATAGATTAGGAAGAAAATTATAGATGAAAAAGGTTGTTTTCAGTAGACCATGCACTGGTGCCTCTTTCAGATAGAAAAGTGGTAAATCAGGCTGAAAAAAAGATTGTTTTCAAAAAAAATTGTCCTTCCTTTTACTTTCTTGACCCTCACAAAAAGTAGTCTTGTGACCCCAGCAAGGGAAAACATGCAGTTTGTCTGACTGTGGTCTTTAACACAGT
Organism: Drymodes brunneopygia; assembly: GCA_013400955.1. Taxonomy (NCBI): domain Eukaryota; kingdom Metazoa; phylum Chordata; class Aves; order Passeriformes; family Petroicidae; genus Drymodes; species Drymodes brunneopygia. Next base: position 85,815 of record VZTZ01023974.1, on the reverse strand, counting down.
TCAATGGCAACCTTATCTGGAAATTCTAGCATCCACAGATATCTACATGCAGGTTAAATATCTATTCATCTGTATATTTAAATTGTAATATCTTCAATCATTAGATTTATTCACATATTTTAACTTCCTCTTCAACATTCTTTACAGCTATTTGTAGTTTATTGTATAGGGAAAGAAAGGGCAAAACCCAGGCTTTTTCTTATTTACAGATAAAGGGTAGGTACTATACTGTGATCCAGTGACTGATTCTCTTTCTTGACTCACTAACCACTAATTAATCCACAGCTCTTCAGCACTGAACTACACTGGGTCAGGGTTGGAACTTTGTGCTATATTGGAAAATCAGAGCACTTTCTGATTTGTTTTTCCTTTTTGATTTAGTGCAGTACATTGCCTGTGTTGAAACTAAACAGAATTAACTTTATAATCTCTAGTGTACAGCATCAATTTCTTTTTCAAATAAGCTTTGAATAACAAGATATAGTTACTGTTGACATTCGGTCAACAAAATATTTTTTTAAATACCTAATACATAGAAATGTCTGATAGTACCCATTTTTTAATACAGAAACTAGAGAATGACTGCTCCTAGGGGAAGTAAGACACTGTTTGGGAGTCCTGGAGCAGCCAACCTGTGTGAGACAGTGCAGCACACCCTGAATTTGTGCTGTGTAACAGAACTGTTGGCAGAGCAGAACTGCCATATATAAATGAAGTTGATGGACCTGGGTCACATCTTTCCTATAGCAGCAATTGTTGCTGGATGGTTTTAGAGTAATCTCCTCCAGGGTAGTCAGGAAGGTGCTTTCTTACCTGGCTGGCTCTTCCAAACACATCTGTGCATTCATGATCGTGCAGAAGGTAATGTTTGGGAGCAAAGGAGGCAGACACAGTCCTATGTTTTAGGCTGGATGTTCTTCCTCTGCCATGTCTTTCTGTTAAAAGCCTTAGCCCTAATTACTGGTGTCTCTGTGAAAGCATACAAGAAATCAGCTGGTTTTGACAATAGAAATTTTGTCTCAGAGATATTCACTAATACTGAATTCTGGTCCAACACCAGGAGATAGGGTTTTGTTTGTTTGTGTTTTGTTGTTTCAGTTTTTTTTTTCTCCTCTGGAGAGTTGTAAAATATTCATGTTCTTTGTGTGTGAACATTAATCACAGGATGGCGGGTGAGGGAAGCTTCTTCATGGGTCAGGCTTTGCTTCTGTGGCTTCTCCTGCCTGTGCAAAGCTGGTGTGAAATTGGAGGAATTTCTGCTGACAGTTTGAGAGGTTCTGAGGTGAGGAATGGGGTGAAGCCCAGCAATTGGGACTAATCTGTTCTTCTCTAGGCTTTATGCTCTGCAAGGGCATGACCTTTAATATATACGGACCATTGTGAACACACTGATTGGATATATAAAATGTCCCTGAGGAAAGAAGCAACTTTAAGTTTAGTGTTCAAATGCAAGTAAGAGAAAGAGAATGATATTGAAATAGACACAGGAGTCCCAGAAAGGACAGGTGCCTTGTTTTAAACAGGCACTAATTATGGTTTAATTAGATTCCCATGTTAGTCCGTAGGTCTGAAGGGAAATGGAAGAGGTATTCAAAATTCCAAAGGATATGATTAGAAATTGGACTAGTCTGAGCAGGTAACAAAATCTGCCTTTTCCTCTTTGTCTCTCTCAAGAGTGCAGTGGCTGGTGAGGGAAAATTTACTTCTTATGATTGGGTGACCTGATTTTGTCTCCCACTTGCGCAACACAGCCTCTTGTAAGAAAACGACTGCTCCTAAATTAATACATAATTGCACAGCAGGGAGACTGAGTTTAAAAATGCAGATTTCTGTGTATTAAGGAGCAGAAATCTGTTTTGAACCCTTGAACTTCCTTTGTTGTTTAAATGGCCACCTACAGAACCTGTCTGCAGAGAGCCAGTGAAATACAGTAGCTTCTTTTATATGGAACAGTATCTCCCCCCACCCCTCTCCTTCTCCCCTCCTTTCTGACATGAATGTAATACTCCATCCTTGTAACAGAAGACACTAATTATGGAACTCAGGCCCTATGTATGTCTAGGCTATACAGTAGCAGTAAATGAGGGCATATTCTGCTAATCAGTGGTACTGAGCTTGGGAACAGTGTTATCTTTCTTTTCTTGAGAAAATGAGCTATGTGCTTCATTTTACATGTTTTCTTATTGAATAGGAGTTCAGTAGGTACAAGCCTCCTCCTATCTGTATCAAAGGGGCTAATGTTTATATCTTTGTCCTCAGATGTTCAAAAATCATGTTCTTCTGCTACAATTTGGCAACTTAAGAAAGCATCAAATATACACACCCCACTGTTGCTGTCCTCTATAATTAAGTGCTATAAAGGTAAATTCGTGTTGTGCGTATGATTTTATAGAGCTTGTGCTTGTACTTTATCATATTTGCCAAAGCCTTTAATGTAAAGGGCAATGTTTGACAAACATGCTGTGACTAACTCATGTGAGTATCAGCAAGAATTTTAAAACAATGTGGGATACTTTGTGTCATATAAATGACTTCCTAAACATTCAGCTTTACAATTTTGCATTTTTCATGTCAAGAACAAACCAAAAAAACTAAACTTGAACAAATCACCCTAACTGTAAGTGTATGGAAAAACAGATTTTGTAGAATGGAAGACTGAAGGCTTTAGTCCTTGTAGACCTGGGTTAGCATATACCTGTAAAATACATTCTTTTACTTCACTTAAACTAAGGTAAAATAAAGAAAAATACCACACTGGGAGAGTTAACTCTTTCACAGTTATATTCTTGTCCCTATGTTGATGTAGAACTGGATAAAATGGTGTCCTAGCCCTGCTGGGAATCTCCTTAAGTGTGACCTGTCCTTTGAAATCTTTTGGGAGATACTGCAGGGAGAAAGTGTCTGTCCTGTCTTTGCATGGAGGCAGAAGTGATGTTTGTGATGTTATCATGGCAACTTGTTGCAGTATGCAGCTAGGAACTGATTGTCTAGAGCCTGAATGGCCTGAACTCCTTAATGAGATATCAGAATGGCAGAATACCCACAAACCAGCAGTCACCCAGCAGGGCATGTGGATTTCTCATTCTGATGACAGGAAACACGTGAGAGGGCCTTTCAGAAGGGGGTGTTTGCCTGCAAGGGGTAACTTTGCTTGGGAGATTGTTAGGCTGCGTGCAGCAGTGATGGGGGAGGGAGGATAATGTCTGCAAATTTTCATAGGGGAGGGAGGCTGCTGGCTGGTTTTGGAATACAGTTACAAGTTTTCATAGGGGAGTGGGGCTTCATCCTTCTGCAGGCTTAAAGGTAGGCTAGGACTGTTTTCTTTTGCAAGCAGAGACACTTTTTTGCTCAAAACACTGAAGAGAGATTGCTTTGCAGGAGAAAACAAAGTATGTAATTGTGCTGCTTGCCTCATCTCTGTGGAAATTAGTTTGGTTATTTTCAGACCCTTTGTCACTGCATGACATGAGGAAAGGGGTGGATGGCCTAGGAGTAGGTTGTGGCCTCTGGAAGATGAAAATGAGTGAAGCAGTAAAGCTGAGAGTACTCTGTAAGATCTTCATCACCCTTAAGTGTGAACGGTGCATGAGAGAAATGTGTTGTGCTGAGCACACTTTGCTAAGTGTGCAAGTGAAGCTAAGGCATTTTCTTCTTGTCTTGTTACAGCTTTATTCCTGGATGCAATTAACAGCCATTTTATTAATCTTATTTATGGTGTGCATAGGCTGTTCTGTTCAGAGATGCTGTTAGTAGGTGTTTGGAGCAACACTGATGGAAGAGGACCTTGTAAAATGGTAGATGAACTGTTGCTCTTGGTTCAAGGCTTGCTGACACTCTGGACGGTGTTGACAGCTTCTGGGATTTCATTGACCATCTTGGACTGCCAAAAACTAGAGTCATAAGCTCATCTGAGCATTAGCTCTCTGTGCTTAAAAAGAAACAAGTTACTAGCTAGTCTGGTTGTAAACATTAGTATTTTGAACTCTAGAGGTTCACAGCTGTAAAGGTAAATGAAGAGCACTAAACTACAATTTATCAAACAACCCACAGAGCTCTGGTACTTCAGAATAGATGTTATGTGTGCTGACTCTGTTTTAGGAGCCAATGGCATTTGACTACTGATGTCTGAATACTTCAACTTGGCAATAATGGGTAGAGATTGGCATATGAGCTCCCTTATGAGGTGATTTTAGTTGGAACTGATCTAAGCATCTTAAAATAAATCCAAAACACAAATAAATGGTGGTTGTCTGTCTCGAGGACTTCCTGATAAGCATATTGCTATGGTTTCTGTAAGTGCAATAAGAGGCAATTTCCCATCCTACTTAAAGGAACTTTACTGCTGCAGTCACTATGCACCTCCATAGGGTTTTTTCCCCTCCAGTTTTTATAGAGGAGGTCTTGGTAGATTTTGTTGCTTAATCTGGAAGTGGTAGTTTTACCTGGCAGTGTTAGTACCTTCTATTTTTGCAAAGAAAGTTAAAAATTATTGAAGAATAACAATTAAAATTGGTTTAATTGAGATCTTTTTCAAAATTGGTCAATGCGTATGGCAGTGCTTAGATCCTTTTCTCTTGACATTCCTCTTGTTAACTCATTTCTAAATTACAAGAATCTTGATGAATGCTAAGGACTGGCCATATTTTACATTTTTTTTCTCTGAAAGACTTCTTTATTGCTTGTAATCTCTTAAGCTACTGAATAGACTTACTTAAAACCTGTCTTCATTTTGTGATTCAGAGGCTGCATATTCTATGACCAGCATTTCATAGTATGCATTCCATTTATCTGGAAATAATGTGATAAAGGAAGTGAAGAATACTGGTTTTGATATTTGACTGGGTTTTTTGTCTGATTTTGATAGCTTTAAGTTTACTTCTAGAAAATACAACTCAGTGTTTATGTCTCCATCTGAATGTATTTTAATAAGGGAGTTGGAGCAGCACCACCCTCAATATCATCATCCATGTACAGACTGAGTAGAACAGCCAGTGCCTTAAGGATTAGACCTGTAAATAGATACGTTTGGTTATGTCCTTAAATCTGTCTGTTTTTCTATTTCTTTTGATGTAATGACTCTTAAGGCTTAGGAGCTTGGCTTCAGGCCCTAAAATACAAAGGCTTTTTGCACAGCAATTGATAGCAGAAGGACAATAACCGTTTTGGATTCACTTGGAGCCCTCTCCTTCTTAGCATTAATACCATTAATTTTATTCTAATTTTGTGACATGTATTGCCTTTTTTTTTTGTCTCCTGCCGAACTGCAGTTATTGAAACAAAGTCATTTCGCCCTCCCATCTCAAGGCTAGGCTATATCTTCGCTCACTAAACTGGGATTTCTGTGATTTTAGTAATCCTTTTTAACCTCCTGGTTCAACTCCACTATGGTAGGCCCTTTCTCCAAGCATTGCTGGCCATGCCTTTTCATGCCTATCACATCTAATGATGGAAATTCCTCACGTGGTGGGGTTTGCTCGTAATGGCAGAGCCTTAGGTGTTGTGGAGTCTGACTGAAGGCCATTAAAAGCAGTATCAGGAAGGCTGCTGATTTCAAGAGGCACTGGATCAGGATAGCAGTGGAAAGGGAAGAGGTGAGAAGATGGGAGGAGGGAAAAGGGATCTGGTGCAGAATCAGGAAAATAGTGTTACTCCTAAGTGGTCAGCATGTCTGTTCTGTTTTCCACCCCTTTGAGAGGATGGATTTCTGGCATGGGATGTGGGGATTTATCTGCCATTAGATATGCTCTTTCCAATGCCCACTTTTTTCACTTTCATTGCAATGTGCACTTGAAATGCTGTTAATGATTTCAAAAATTATCTGTTCCTGTGTGTCAGGAGTGCACTGGAAGTTGAGCAATATTTTCTCAGCACTTTAATTTATTTTCATGATTATGACTTTCATTGACAATTCAAAGTTTACGTACCCCCCCAAGCCATCAGGAGAGCCCTGTCACTGGTAGTCAGGGGGACACTTGGGTAACTCTGGGGTATGACTGCATTGTTCCTCTTGGCTCAGGGGAGTCTCTGTGCTGGCGCCCATCTCCCCTTTCATCATGTTCAGTAGCATGGTTTTACCACTGTTAATATTTGGGGTTAGTTTTAGCAGGCTCCTCAAACAGGAAAGGCAGTGTGCTGGTTCTTGCTCCAAAAGCAGGGGCTCTGGGTTGGGTTGGGGCTTTTTGTGTGTTTTTATCCTCTCCCAAACTGCTAACTGGGATTGTTTATATTTTACAATATTATTACTCCTGTTATGAGCTGCCTAAGGCAGCCACATCAAAGTACTGCAGAGTGCATGGTGCCAGCTAGAATAATAACAACAAATGCCGGTCTCCCAAACCTTGGTTTGATTTTATTGTTCCAGTAGGAAATGAGTTGGTGTGATCCCTCCATCTGTGAGAGTCTTTGACTAGAGATCATTGTTCTGGCACTCAAATCCCTATTTTAATTAGAAAAGAAGGAAATACTTTGAGCTGATGCTTAGATAAAAGCTGAGAATGATATTTATCATTTTCTGAAGGAGTTTTATTTTCTTTCAGTTTAAGACTTCACAGCAAAACCCCTCATTTGGTTTAATTTTTAATTTTTTTGGGTGTCTCTCATTCTCTCTGAGGTGGCTGAAGCAATGGCACTGTTGTCTCAGCTCCCACCAGGCACTCCCATAAGATGCCCTGGCCATGTGAGTTTTGCCATTGATTTCCGTGGGGATGCCCTCTTGGCCATTGTCCACGCGGAAAGAACTAACACATGGGCCCTCAAGGGCTGCTGTTACTTTTGGGTGACATGGGCCTCTGCCACCTGGCTTTGGGTGTGGTGGGGATAGAGCTGCTCATTGAGGTCTTCTTCTCTGTCCTGGGGCTCCAGCAGCCACTGCAAGCCACCCAAGGGCTGGGAGGAAAGGCTTCAGTACACACTGTCTCAGCTCTTGCATCTGAACTGAAGCCATTTGTTTTGTGCTTACAATGGCAGGAAGTATCATATTGAGGTCCTCACTGTATGTATACACACTGATTTTCATAGTGTGGATTCTGAAGTGCAGAATGGACTTAATTCTGAATGGAGACTGTTCGTGTTTCAGCCTGTTGCTGTCATTGTCTGAAGGATGATTTAAAAAGGGGTTGTAATTTGTGGATTCCCCTTCCCCTTCCCCTTCCCTTCCTTTTTCTCAAGTTTTTGGAAAGATGGTATGGGTTGTCCTATATCTTAGTGTCTGTCAACAGCCTTTAAAATGTGCTTAAATGGGCAGGATTAATTTACACCACAGTCTTTAATACCTTCCTTCCAGAAATCCAGCCAGGAATCTGACTCAGTACTAGTAGTGCCAAGACAGGACAAGTTGAAAGCATGTTAAAGTTGTTCATTTGGTTGCTCATTTCTAGAAACCTGTGTTTCCATGGGGCAAAATGGATAATATTCCACGAATGTGCCATTTTTGTAACAGATATAAGGTGCAAGTTCATCACAACTGGCTTGTGAGCTCCTTGTATTTAAGTTTCAAGCATCAGACTTTCAAAGCATGGCCCATCTGCAGTTGTTTTTAGTGGTAAACTGTTGGTGATAAACAGTGCTCACACAGACCTTCTTGACTGTTTTCATTGAACTCTGCCAGCTGTGCTATCCTGCTTCAAAACTTGGCAAGTGTGGGTGCTCAGCAAGAGTAAACTTGAAAAAATATCATTCTCACATAGATAAGAAAGCCCTCGACTTCTGTGGACTTTCAGAACAATCTTTCTGGCCAAACCATTAGAAGAAATCAAGACGTTGAATGCTTTAAAACTAATGCTAGGAGCTTTGGCTGTGTTGGTAAGTAGGGATGTTTGCCACTTTGTCTCATGCTATCCTTTAAAAGAGAATGCTTGGCAAACTTCTTTGTACTGTAAAATTTTGCATAATTTTATCCTTTTTTGTAACTTGCATATGATTAAGGAAGGGAGAGGAATTTGTTTCAGGGCAGAGGAGAAGATTAAAGATACAAGATAGGGTTTTCCTCATTTATATCAGCACAGTGATTTCACAAAGAACATGGAGAGCTGTAGTAAGTAGGGAAAAAGAATTGGACAATTAGAATGGAAATTTTGTTACTAAAAAGTCCAATTTTTTTGTGCAGCTTTTATAAAAACCTGAGACACGAAAAACAGAAAATAGTAAGGCTTTTAAAATGTTTGCATTGTGATGCAAACATTTCTTGTAATATAAAAATTTACAAGTCTGTGAAAAAATTAATCTTGACAATGAGCTCTGAATTCTTATCCTATTTTGTTTTAAAATAATCCTTAAAAATAAAAGGTGGAAATGTTGACATTAAAGCCAATAAAGTTTACTCTATTAGGCTGCTGACCAGAAGCCTCAATTGCTGTAGTTTGTCACCAAGGAAACCAGAGGAGTTGGTTGCTGCGGTGGGCTGTTGGAAACATAAAAACAAATTAGCAAGTGACAAGTTCAAGGCTCTGTGAGGTGAATCCTTGGCCAGCTGGGGAGCTCCTCACCCAAACTTTTGGGTCACTACTGAAAGGGAGATCTGCTGAGTGCTGATAAATAACACAGGCATCTGGTCTGTTCCAGGAAATTCTACGGGGAGACACTGCTGGAAGCAGGGTGCTCTGGAGAAAAGTCACTGCATGTTCTTTTGGCTTGGTTAACTTTTGGTGGCATTGGTGTTTTCTGGGTTTTTTTTTGGGAAGGTGCTGCCATATCAGATTTGTGTAGAGTGGATGGAGCCAGCTCCTGCACTGTCTCACCCATGTAGCCTAAAAGCCCATCAGAGGACAGAAGGAAGGCTGCTGAGCTGCACAGAATGTTGGTCTGACCTAGTAAGGGTCTTGTATTCTTTGGTTCACACAAGCAGTTAGTAGGGCAGATGGTGTGGCTTGTGCAACGAATCACACATAATCACTTTGACCTTCAGTTTAAGAGTTTGTTTTCCCATTTCTTTTGGATGTAAGAACATCTTGTAAAATATAATTTATGCAAGTATAGTTTATATCAATTTTACAAGCTTTGCTTCTGAATTTGGCCCAGAATCTATAAACCTTTGGCTTCTAGAAGGTAATGAAACCACAAAAAATGAACAAGTGGTGTTAGTAAAGAATCAATCAGAGCATTGGCTTAGCTGTTACAGAAACTAAAATTGCTCAGATAAGGTAAATGCAGAATTCAGACAGCTCAACACTGTGCCACTGAAGTCAGTTTCACAGCTTTCACTGACTTGTCCCTTAATTTTCAGTAAAGCATATGACAGTATTCCTCAAAACTTACATGGAACTAATTTTAATTTATCTGGGCTTATGCACTGCCTAGCTGATTGAAAAAGCTGGCAGCGTTTCCAGACATTGAAGCCTTATTAGAATAAAGAACAGGCAGTTCTCATTCTGGAGCCTGCATCTCTGTGTGTGCCTGTGTGTGTGGAGTGGGGATACCCACCCAGAGGTCCAGGCCAGGTTTGCAGCTGAAGCGTGCCTGTGATTGAGGGAGGAAGGTGACATGGTGTTCTTTCATAGCTGTTCTCATCTCTCATTTCAGAGACGTCTTCACATTTGTTTCGCTCCAAAGCTGAATAACAAATGACTCTGTCCTTACTGGTAAAATGTCTTTTCCATTCTTCTGTTTATCCTTTCTTTATGTCTTATTGAGCATTTCCAGAGTTCACTTGCAGTGATGGCCTGGGAGCGTGATTAAATCATGATTTACTAAACCCTGCCAAACCTAAAGTAAAATATGTTTAACATTCTCCAGCTGTTCATCATACATAATCCTTGACTTATTTTTATTTTTTTTAAAATATTGAGCTGGTATCCTGTAAAAACACTCCTGGGAAAGCTGCTCATTTGCTTCTATGCCAGCAAGAGGCTGTTGCTGAAAAAGCAGCATCATATGCTTGACACCTTGGTTCTGATGGGTAACAAACACCAGCCGGCAGCTTCCCAAAACACAGAGCGCTTCCAGGATGGAACAGTGAACTCAGTCTTATATAACAATTCTCACAACACACACTAAATGGGACCTGTAATGTTGTGATGGTGTGCAGGTGCTCTGGCTCACCAGAGCAGAGGAAAGGAAAGGTGGTCAGTAATTGCAATGCATGTAGGTAATTTGTCATTCCTTAAAAGTTAGGAAATGCTTTCATTGAGGCAAAGCTTTGGATTTCTCTCCTGTTACTTTCCATGATCCTTTTCTGTATTTTGAGCCTGTGCTATTATAATTTGAATTGTGGAATCTCCAGGTACCTGCTAAAACCCAGGCTTCTGGTTTTTGTATTGAATTACTTGCTGCATTCCTTAGCTCTGGCTGGCTGGATATTTCCCCACACGCTGAGTGCCAAGTGACTGCTTCCTTGCTTTCCTCTTAAAAGTAGCTGTGCCCATCATGAAGGCTCTGGGACAAGCAGGTGAATATCGGCACTTGCAGCATCCTCCTGTCAGATGGCTTTGTGGGAGACACGAGTTGTGACTCTGTGTACGAGGTGGCCTTGCAAGGTCTTTGCAGGGTTTGGAGCCAGACCCTTCCGGTACACAGTGAGAGCAAGTCTTCACCATGTGGTGGAAGGTTTCATGGGTTTTCCTCAAGTGACCTCTTCATGAAGTTTTCTCCTGATTCTCCTCCTGAGACTGTTGCTGTCAAGATTACTTAAAATCAAACTTGCTTTGGGCCCCTTGTGCCTCTTTACTAAGGTAGCACTGAGTAATGAGGCAGACAGGCATTAGAGAGGACTAAGCAGGGGGAGGGAGTATTCAAACTAATTTCAAGGACCATTCTTTGCTGAAAGATTTTTGTTAGCCTCTGTCCTGCCTTACTCATGGTGAAGTCCTGGTATTTTTCCCTAATGTGGGTTTAACAGAGATATAAACCTTTAAGCCAGCCACACCTAAGAACAACCTCTGAAGAGGCTGTGGTTGTGTCTGAGTATTTGGGGGTCTGCTTTGAAGGAATGGGTCTTATTTTAAAGTTGTATGTTTTAAGTTTGGGAAAGGGCCCTATGTCATCCACATAAGATTTCCAGTTGATCATAAGGTAATTAAAATCTCATTCAAACAAGCTGGAGCCTGTTTACATATACTCAAGTGCAGTATCTATCCAAGTGCTATGTGTAGATTTCATTTTCTTTAATTGCTCGTAGTGTGAATGATTAATTTGAGGGGAAAACTCTGCTGGAGTAAAATAAGGATCTGTTTCTTGTCTTTGTGTACTGTTTTAATGGGGAATGAAATCTGGGATTTGAATGACTTGACAGTCAGCAAGACTATCTTGCTTTTAACAGCTCAAGAATTCCAAACAGAGCAATGAGAAAAGAATACAGACCTGAACAAGGGATTTGAGTCTCTTGACATCTGATTTTAACACCACCAAGCACCTCATAAAGTGCAACAGTTTTTCTTAGTGTGTGAGTCAGGGGGCTGGTGACGCATTTGTTCAACAAAGATCATCAGTGCCCTTTTGCTTTCACTGACGTGCTTTTGGTGGGGAGGAACATTTTCATTAGATCTGTCTCTGCTGAAGCTGTCTCCTAACCAGGTGGTGCCAAACCAGAGCGTGTCTGTGCAGCTCAGGAGCACAGTGGTGTCTTGGGGCTTTGACAAGCTGACTTCACCACTGGTGTAGCTGTTGTAGCACCGTTGGCTTCAGCAGGACTCGGCTGGAGAGTGAGTGGCCCCTCACTTGGCTGCTCACCACAGCCATTGTGACTGCTTCTGCTATTAGAGAATAAATAGATTTTTTTCCATGGTTACAGTACATCTAGTCTTTAATGTTCTTGCTGATTACCACTGACCCAAAAAGTCTGCCTGGCATGCCTTTTATATGGAGTATATGTCAGTGAAGCTTAAAGTCTCTTCTCCTCCCCTAGGCTTCACTCTGCAGTCATATCTTTCAGACAGCTGAAATGCCATACCTCATTCAGTGGGCTGTGTAGGGAAATGTTTGATCTAATCATGTCTGAATATTTTAAAAGGTTTTCAATAACGAAATGTTAGAAATGTGCTTTAAAAAGGTCTGTATCCCTGAAAAGTATGTGCATGTATTTTAAAGTTCTCCCTTCGGTGTCTCCCAGATTTGTGCCTAGGAAAGTATTTCCTGTTTCCCATTATAATCATAAAACCCTGTCATAGTGATCCCTGTGTTTCTAGTGCCTTTTATGGTTTTGTTTGTATTTTTAAATGTGAGTTGTGGCATTTGAAATTCATGCTGGCAAAGACTCTGTCAGTGGAACAAGCAGTTCCATCATCACTCTTGCAAAGTATATGGACCTGTTGAAGGGAGTCCAGAGGAGGACCACAAAAATGATCAGAATGCTGGAGCACCTCTCCTATGAAGGTGAGAGGAAGAGAGAAGAGAAGAGAAGAGAAGAGAAGAGAAGAGAAGAGAAGAGAAGAGAAGAGAAGAGAAGAGAAGAGAAGAGAAGAGAAGAGAAGAGAAGAGAAAAGAGAAGAGAAGAGAAGAGAAGGCTCTGAGGAGACCTTATAGCACTTTCTGGTACCTAGGAGAGGTCTGCAAGAGAACTGGATGTGTAGGACAAAGGGTAGATTTAGATTAGCTATTAGGAAAAAAATATTTACTGTGTGGGTGGTGATTTACTGGAACAGGTTGTCCAGAGAAGCTGTGGGTGCCCCATCCCTGGTAGTGTTGAAGGACAAAATGGGTGGGGCTTTGAGGAACCAGGTCAATTAGAAGGTGTCCCTGCCCATGGCAGGAGGGTTAAAACTAGATGTTCTTTAAGGGTCCCATTCAATTCAAACCATTCTACAAAGCTGTGATTCCAAAGTAATTTTCATTAGTTCATGTAATACTATAATATAGAGCATGCTTTGTCTATCTGTCACAGTTATGCTCATGCTAAATAATTCTGGGGAGTTCTATCTAGAGAGCAGTTCTGGTGCTTCTGTCCCTTTGCATTGAGTTCTGAACTACTGACAACAAAATATGGCCTTTGCTGTGTTAACCAGATGCTTTAATGGGATCCATTATTTAGCTGGATTTTCCCAGTATAAAATTTCTTATAGCTGAAGATAAACAGGGTAAGAAATCATAAACTCATGCTACAACTACACTGTGAAACAGATCCTGTCTGAGATAAAGGTGGGCCTAAGTTTTTCTTGCTGCTTTTCCACAAGTTACATATTGTGTGCTTTGGTCTATAGAAATCACCTACATGATGTTTTAGCAAAACAGTTCCATCTAGTTCTGTTCAGCTGCTTGTGCTCTAACATGTTATGAAGCATCACTGCTGCAAATGAACATAGCTGGGTGTTACTTGGGCCTGGTGTGACAGGTTAGGATGCTAATGATGGAAGGGAAGAGGAATACAGTAAGTAAAGAGGATGAAACCTGGGGTGCTGCTTGAGGGGAAAAAAAGAGGTAGGTTCAGTGCAGGGATATAAGTGGCATCTTTATCTGGAATTGAGCTTCAGCAGAAATTTCATGTGTGCAAGGAGCTGCTGTCCATTAGGAGAGTAGGACATTTGGGAGGCCTTTTGAAGTGTTCTTAGTAAAAATTCATGTCCTTGACTCTGTTGAGAAGTGCAGTGATTACAGGGGTGAAAAGAGGGGACAAGCCACACGACACGCATCAGTGTCTTGGGGAATCACGTTACTTGCTTTTTTATTGTTTTTTCTTGAGAGAGGGTGGTGCCAGATCATAATTATCCCCTTGTTGCTGTCTAAATCAGCAGTTTGCCTGGGGAGTATACAGGCTTTTCTCAGAACTGATTTTCAGGGGAAAAAAGCCAAACATTTCCTGTCAATAAAAACCTTTATTCAGAGAGAATACTTCAAAATCAAAGTTAAATACCTAGACTGGTAAGCTTAAACAACCTCTCCTCAAATCTCTGTACAAACACTTTTCCATATTTTTGTATCCTCTGTTTCAGCAAGTAGTATTTTTGTTTGGTTAGTTGCAGGACCTCTCTTGTGGGATAATGCCAACAGGTGAAAGGGAGAAAGAATTAGTAAGTTTTTAATAGACCTCCAGCTTCTCATGATGTCCTGGAGAAGAGCCAGCTTCACTGAGTCCACCTGAATCTGAAGCAGTATTGGTGAAAGCTATTGCAGAGCCTGCAGCAATGTGACAACATGCCCCCATCCCTGCTGAGAGACAGGAGATGTGGAATGTATTCTGTGCCTGGCTAGTAGCCTGCTCTGGGTGGCAAGCAGGCTAGTTCAGTCCTTTGTGTCTCAACTTTTCTTGAGTCTTTAGATTATAAAACTCTTAGGGGAGCAGTAGTCTTTTCATAGATATTGACTGATACCTGGGTCAAAGAGGCTCTGATGTTAGTGAGGGGTTTGGGCACTTAATGTAAATCAAAATAAGTAGGCAGTGATGGTTATCTGAGCTGCTTATCAATCAAAGAAGCACTGGTTTGAATCAAAGATGTACCCATTTATCTTGCCTAGGCACAGTCATATTTATAGTCAGAAATCAGAGCAGAAGAAGCTAAGGATTTTAATAAATAATTGATAGCATGTACTTGCTGTGGCTGTGCTCTCAAAGAAAGTGAAGATGGAGGGACAATGCCTACAGAATATTTGAAAGAGAACAGATGAACTTAAGATACAAAATTTCATCCTGTCTTCACATCAGTATCACCACAACCACACATTTGATTCTTGTTTTTCCTCAAGGCTCCACAAGACTTTGTCCTCAAAATAATAATAACGGGAAAAAAGGAACCTGATCTGCCAGTTTCTGATCAAGGTTATTTATGAGCTTTTTGGCTTGCTTCCAGTGAAGTTCTGTATGTTTTATATCTTGAAATGAAAAAAACAAAACCACTCACCTGGGATGCTCTTATGTCCTTCCCACCTCTCCTTTTCAATGTGGAAGTGTTATTTCCAAAAATAGTGGGCGTTAGGTGTGTTCATAGTTACAATGGGAGCCTCTGCATGAGTACTCTGCCCTCTCTTCAGGAGCATGCTGAATGTTACTTGGCTGAGGTGCTCAACAGGGGATGACCCAGATATAGAAATACACATGTACAGATACATATGTATGTTCCATCTCCTCTTTGCATTGCAAGGAGGACCATAACAGAGATGTAGAGCAATCTCTCTGATCATGCAAAATCCTCCTTCTAAAGTAAAGGTAGCTGTGAAATTAAGGTCTGCAGTTTGAAAACAGGGCAATGAATAGAATCACTGGTGCTGAAGGAGGCTTTGAACTTCTTGTCCAACATAACAGTTAATCAAATGCATCTAGAGATAAGCTGCTAAATATTTTCAAATAGAATAAGGATGGAATGTGAATGATGTTCACCTGCCCAGCCTTTGCTGGTCAGGGCTTGGTAGGCAGCCTGAGAGAGAGAGAGAGGGAGACAGAAATGTGTGGGAGGGGGTTCATAATCATCAAAATGCCCAGAGGGAATCAGAGCTTCTCCAGATGACCTAGCCCCCATGAACCTTAATGCAGTTGAGCTTTAAACTGCCTTGCAGCTTCTCTCTTGAAAAGAAAAAACCACAACCAACCACAAAAGTTACATGAAATCATTTTGAATGATGGTTTCATTATTCAGCTCCAGTGGGTAAACTTCCTCTGGGCTTAATTGAAGTGCAGATTTCTACTATATAGAAGTCAAGGCCCTGGCTAGAGCCTCTCCCTTTAGTTTGCCTTAAGAATTGTTTCTCTTTGCTAGCTCTCCAGTGTGCTCACTCCTCTGAATTACTTCTTTCATTTCTTTCTGGAAGCTCCAGCTCTTGCTGTGGTTGTGTGCAGATTGTGGTTGTGTGTGTGCAGATGCCAAGCTCTTCTTCACTACACCTGAGTGCGGAGCCACTGTAGACCCTTTGGTACCTGGGTGAGCTCCAGCTCCTCTTGATGTTTACAAGTCCTTGCTTCTCTCTCATTTTAGAATCTTGCAGGGTTGGCCAAGGGGCCAAGGTAAGGCAATCAGGGAGTGTCTGTGGTCAAGAAAGGGGGAGAAGGAGCCAGGCAGAAAACTGACTGCAGAAAACTTGTCATCTTTGGTCAGCTTGCCAGCTCCATTGAGTCAGATGAGAGAATGGGAGTCAGTACAAGGTCCTCCAGGGTCTCACCTGAGAATAAGACATCACTTTGATGCTTTTTATACCCTGGAATGGAAGCAGATTGGTAGTAATGGTGTTAAAATAGTGGGTGTTTATGCATCCCTTAACGTTCCATTAATGGAAGAGGGATTCCTCTTCTGAGCAGTGTTTGGGATCTTTCAGTTAATGTGCTGCCTTTTAATGAGGGAGTATTGGAAAGCAGGGTTTGCAAGGACACATCAGAATGCAGCATGTCCCACAGCTTATGTGTAACTGTGTCATGCAATATGCAGAAAATTCAAAGTGCCAGACCAATATAACCAGAGAGTTATGCTGGGAAAAGATTTCACTGCTCTGCATGGAAGGATGTATGAATGAACTTATAAATAAATAAACACATCAGAAGAAGGAGGAGGGGAGGGAAAGTCCAGTCCACTGCTTCATAAACTTCAGTGCTATGTTAACCAGTTTCTCTCCTATAGCAGACCTGCTATGCTATCACAGTGCTTTAATGTTTAATTCACTTTGATTTGCACTACAGAATTATCAAGTGTTTCTGCAGGCAAACCGAGGCATCTAAGGAGCACTGCTGGGAATAAAAATCTAGAAAGACCTTCAGAGAAATTAGAGAGGGGGCACTTTATTGGTTTTTTATTCCAATCTTGCAGTTCTGCTCTGTGGCTTTGTTTTTTCCCCTCCATTTAAATGAGTATGCGGGACAGATTGATTTTAATATCATGTCCTCAATTCTGTGCGTGACCTGTGGAGGCTGTCTATAGCAAGATTAGAAAAACAAGCAAATGTTTAATTTTGTAAGGGGGAGGGGAATGGATTTGAAGGCCCTGCTGCTGTTGAAGAACATGACTGCTGCAACACAGACATAGGGAAATCCTCTTCTTGAAAAAAGGGTTTTGATCAGCCCTTTTGTTTCTGCTACATTCAGACTTCCAGATAATGTGCATTTCATGAGGAATCATCAGCAAAAATTAACAACCATTGATGCTTTTATTAATGTCCCATCAAATAGGTGGTCAAATATGAATGAATTGTGCCACAGAGACACTGCAGACTCTCTCCATCGCTGTTTCAGGTGACTGGTGAGTCCAGTCCTTTCTGCATTGCTGTGAAGGGTTTAAGTGTTGCCAGATGGAGACACCAGGCAGCTCTGAGCAATTAGGTGTGCTACCAGTGCACTGTGCAAGTGCTCAGTTCCTCCTGAGGGCATGGTGAGATGAAAGAGGTAAAGGGCCAAAGCTACCTTGGTGTCACCACCTTCCTAAAGAACATGGTGGAATTTCTGAGCATGCTGTATTGGATTGAAAAGCATGTATGAGTATCCCAAAAAGACCATTTTGCAACAGTCATTTAGCCCAAGATATGAGTTCTGCAGAAGTCATGCCTGACAGCTTTGTTTTGTGCTTCAACAAGCTTATTCACCCCACAGCCCACTTTTGAGCCACCACAGTGCTGGGAAATAGCTGAACACTGAAAGCAGAGGTTGAAGACCAGCAGCCTTTCATGAGTGTAGATGCACCAGAGGACGAGGAGACGAGCCTGCTGCACTTCACATCTGGAGGGGCAGAAGCAATTCCCCTTAGGGTTGACACAGTGGGGAGAGAAGGCCCATGCCCACCACCTCGCCAGAAGACCTCTCTTTGCTTGTTTTAGCTGAGGGACACCACAAAAGCACCTCCTGGGGCCCACAGCCCCTGGAACAGCTCCAGGTCTGACATGCATCACGGGATGTGATCATCTGAAAACCCTCGTGCCATGCCAACAGCACCAAAAAATCCTAGTGTGTATGAAGGGAAACAAAGCCCCAATAACCGTCCACAGAATTACTGTAATTCACCCTATTTTTTTTCCACAGTTATCGTGGTGGTGCCGGCAGACTGCAGAAGTACATGTGCAAATAGCTAAGTTGTAATTTGCAAGTGCAATTAGCTGGTTTTGTGAGTGCAATCACAGTAATTGCAGGAGCCTAACTTATGTGCTTCACTGTTTTTCATCTTCAGAGCAAAGACTAATTAAACATTAATAATAACATTAACAGCAAAATTAACATATATATATTTGAGACCATGAATTATTTGCTTTTCTGCAAGTAACATAAGTGTGAGGGAGACAAAATGCATATTGAGCAGAAAAGAAGCTTGCTGCACTTTTTTGGACTCCCCCCCGTACAGCTGCTTCATCACTGTGCTGGTGTCATAGCTGTAGCAGCAGACAGATTTAGGCATGATTGTGTGAGGATTAGGGCTCTTTGTAATGAAATCTAGAGAGTGCATTCTATAGGAATGCAGGGAGTAGTGCAGGAAGGCATCCTCAAGATTCCCACTGTATACAGCACTGCATATAGCATTCCCTTTATGTGAGGAAATACTACTCTTTCAGGTAGTTTACCAGTGGAAGGATGACGGGTTTGGCCATGAAATAGTGCAAAGACTAGGCCAGATCTGGCAGATGTAGGAAGGATTCAAGGGGAAAATAGGTTCTGTGGAGATTTAGGTCATTAGGTAAAAAGGAAATTGGAAGCTGTTCTGAGTGTTGTGGGTGGTATGGAAAAAAAAGCACAGAGCTGAGAGTAGGAGAACACTACAGCTGCATCACCCAAACTCAAATGTCTATTTTTGTTCACAAGAACAGGAAGTTGCTTTTTCATTTCTTATCTTGCCATATGATGGATGCATACAATACTGTGTGAGAACATTGGCTGTTTCTGGATGGCTTTCTGCTCTTCATTTACCTTCATTGCAGCTCTGTCAGTCTGTTGCTGCTTTGAGTGGCACAAGGGGTGAAATGTTGGCCAGGAATTACATCTTTTCTTCAGATGAGTTGGGGTGAAATAAGTTTCAGTAATTTATAATAGTTAATAAAATAATTAATGGATAATTAATTCACTAATAGCACTGATGGTCAGTTAACCCCTTATCTGAGTTGCGTACAAACCAGCTGTTTATGACAAGTTTCCATCCATGTTTTTTAACCTGGAGATTTAGTTTTCCTCTGATTAGTGGCCACCTTTGCAGCCTTCAGGCTCTCTGTCCTCTTTAATTACTCCTTCCTGTTCATAGTCTGTCATTTACTTAGTTTCTGTAAAACAACTTAAAATTGACATCAATCAGGACAGACGGTACTGGTCATTGGGAATTTCAAGAGGTACAAATGATCCATAGTTTCTGTAACAGTTGGAGAAATAAAACCCAGTAAAACTCTGAGCTTAAAATGTAAAAAGAAACTGCAGAGCAAAAATAGAGGGGCATAGAAATAGAATTCCTTAATACCATGCTCTCATGGTTGAAGAAGCCGTCATGATTCAATCACAGGCTGAGATGGCTGCTTTATCAGGTGTGAGCCTCCATTTATCCTCCTTTCTGTGGAAGTATATGAGAAATGATTCCTTGTTACTCATGGGCGGGCTGATGTGCTGCTGAGATCAAGCTCTGCTGACACATGAAAGCACAGGGGCTATTGCCTGACTTTGGCTTTTATGAATAGCTGAAAATACTAGTCCAGGTCTCATAGCTGAGCAGTTTAGGTCACTGTTGGGTGCAAAGAAAGCAAAGTAGATCATGAAGAGAGGGATAGTGTAATGAGGCAATATTGGGGGACAGGTAGTTCATGCCTGCTCTTGTATTTGTGTATCCTGACAAAATCTCTGCTTCTAATGAAAAGTCCCTTGTAAGCATGTGTGTCTGGTAGACCTTAGATAAGTCAAGCTAGAGAGCAAAGGGAGAAAGATTAAGTGCTTTGCACTATCTGCAGAAGTAGGTAGGGAGGCAAGTCTTGTACCAGAGGCATCACCTTTGAAAGCCTTTCAAAGTCAGGGATTTTGTACTTGTCTTTATGCAGTTAATTGGCAGATGCTTGCTCTCTTACTTGGAGACATAGACTACCAGAGGAAATGGCCCCCTCTAATTGAGCTAAAGGTGGATTTTTTCTTTTCTTTGAACAAGTACAAGGGGGAGGTGAAAGCAAAAGCCCCAGGCTGTGGGCAAAACTCAGCTGGGACCTCCACATTTTGGACAGCTGGTTTCTCCTGCAATTATAGACATTTTGATGATGGGTTTAGAGTTCCTATATAAGTAATCCTTGTCTCTTGTTTAGCGAATGCTCCAGCTGAGCCAGCAATCTGATATTTGTCAGTAGCTTATGGGAGGTTGAGAGCAAAACAAGAGCAAGGAGGGGGAGCAGCCCCCCACCTCCCTGCCCCTTCCTGCAGATAGAAAAGCTACTGGAAAGGGTAAGGAAGAGAGGGAGCTTGTTTTGACTTTGCCGTATTGTGCAACTTACAGCATTTTGTTACTGTGCATGAGAATGACATGAAAAGCTGCTTGAAGTTTTTATAGAGAGAGAACTCAGAGGGGTTGTTAATAAGCTAGATCTAGGGACATGGGAAAACAGCAAAACAGACCCTGAATCTGCGTTTCTCCTTCCTATATGACTGCTCCAACTGTCTCTGAAGTTGGAGTTTAGCTCGGCAGCACTCATCTGCATTCTCTGTCTCTGTTCAGGAGGTAGGGCAGTGATCTTTGCCAGTGGAGGAAAGATGCTGAGGAAATGCTTCATGAAAAACCACTCAAAGTTAAAACCAAACTTCTGTTATTTCACTGAAATAATATTTTCACCCACAGACACCTCCATTCTCTAGGATTAATAATGCCAACTCTGCATTTCTAAAATGCTGGTTTTAATGCTTGATAATCTGTAATGGCTGCTTAACCACCAGGTGACATTAATTGGGAAACTTTTTTTCAGTCACTTCCTTAGGTTGACAGGCGGTGTTGGGGCTGAGTCACAGGGCTCAGTTTTGGGACCAGTCCTCTTGAATATCTTTATCAATGGTCTAGATGTGGGCATAAAGGGCATCCTCAGTCAATTTGCAGATGATAACAAGTTGGTTTTTTAGTGTTGATCTGCTGGAGGGTAGGAAGGCTTTGCAGATGGATCTGGACAGGCTGGATTAATGTGTTGAGGCAAATTGTATGAGGTTCAATAAAAGCAAGTGTCAGGTCCTGCACTTGGGTCTTAACAGCCCCATGCAGTGCTGCAGTCTTGGCAAGAATAGCTGGAAAGGTGCCTGGCAGAAAAGGACCTGGGGATGTTGATCAATGGCAGTTGAACATGAGCCAGTGTGTACCCAGGTGGCCAAGAAGGCCTATTGTATCTTGGCCTGTATCAGCAATGGTGTGGCCAGCAGGACCAGGGCAGGGATTGTCCCCCTGTACTCAGCAGTGGTGAGGCTGCACCTCAAATGCCGTGTTCATTTTTCAGCTCCTCACTACAAGAAGGACATTGAGGGGCTTGAGCACCTCTGGAGAAAGGCAATGGAACTGCTGAAGGGTCTGGAGAACAAGTTTGATGAGGAGAACAGTCTTATGTGGAGCAGCTGAGGGAGCTGGGGTTGTTTAACCTGGAGAAAAAAAAGCTCAGGGGAAACCTTATCACTCTCTACAACTACCTGAAAGGAAGTTCTAGCCAGGTGGGGGTTGGTGACAAGAGAAGGGACAAGAGGAAATGGCCTCAAGTTGTGCCAAGGGAGGTTCAGATTGGACATTAAGAAAAATTTCATTATGGAAAGTGTTGTCAAGCATTGGGATAAACTGTCCAGGGAAGTGATTGAGTCACCATCCCTGGAGGTATTTAAAAGACGTGTAATTGTGGCACTTACAGATGTGGTCTAGTGGTGGATTTGGCAGTGCTGGCTTGTCCTGGTTCTGGCCAAGACTGGATTCATTTTTGCAATACTAGGAGGAGGCATGGCCAGGACCTGGAGGTTATTCTATGCCACTCTTTTGTACACTTTTGTTATTAATATTCTTGCTGTTACTGTTTGTTTTCTTATCTCTTTGCTGTTTCCAGTGAATTGTTATTATCTCAACTGGTGATGTGTACCTTCTGTGCCTCCAATTCTCCTCTCCAGCCACCTGTGAGTAGCACGTGGCTTGGAGAGTCTCAGTGGGAGCACTAAATTGGGGAGTACCATTCCTAAACCATGACATGGGGTAACAGTTGGACTCAGTGTTTTTAAAGGTATTTTCCAAACTAACCAGTTCTATGATTCTATGTATTTTAGTCAGAAAGCTACAACATAAATGAAAGGTATGAGAGCTTCCTCTGGGCTCTCTAGAGCTGTTAGAACCAAAAAGGGCATGTCCTGTTCAGAAAACTGTTAAGTGCATGCTTCAGCAACCTAAGAACACAGTGATTTCTTTGAAAACATTAAGGTTTATCTGGTCAGTGTGATGCCTTTGACACAACAGAGCTGTTTCAGGACTAGTCATTTCAGTATTCCCTCAAGAGGGCAATTACCCAAAATGTAGTGTCCTCCAAAGAGCAGCACTCCTGAGTGCCAGATGTGCTCATTACAGTAGATGCAGAAGTCTTTAAGAACAATTAGAAACCACTATAATAGTTTCTGCTCACTTAATTTATGTAAATCTCTTCACTCTTTCCCCTGTGAACTTAGCTATTCAGGAGCCCTACAAAAGAAAAATAATGTATTTGAAACTTTTTATTTTCTTTTAAGTGCAACACTTACAAGAAATGGTGATGCTGGGAAATAATCCTGACTGGTTGGGAGTAGTGGCATCCGCCTGGAAGTTCTCCTGCTTTTACAATCCCTTGTGCATCATACCGTATTTTTCTAACCTCTAAGTACTCTCTTTCAAACTATGTGCTCCCCGACTAAGATTTGTTATGAGCTTGCAAAGGTGCTGACATTTGCCTTTCACATCTCTGGTGGTGAACACAACAGCTTCACTGTTTTGCCCCTCATCTTCTCATCTTATTATCTTAAACTATTTTTCTCCCAATGTCCATTCTTTTTTATCCCTTGTCCCTTTGTACCATCCACATTTGGATGGCAATCTTGTTGACTACTATCTCCCCTGAGAACTTCTCCTGGGAGGGTAGAGCTGGCTCTGACACATTGTTAAGGAGCGTTCTCTCTGTTACTTCTCATCACAAGTGTGTTTAGAAGAAAGTTGGCACTTTTGGACAGAAAACTTGCCTCTACCCCTGTGTTATTATGGAGAGAAATCACTGAGGCCTCCATTTCTTTCTCAGTGGAAGAGAGAGAAAGATTGTGGTACAGTCTCTTGTGATATTTCAGAGACGGGCTGAACTTAAGACTGAGAGAAGTTTTCAGATTCATTTGTCAGGTTTGGGGGATGACAGGGGTAATCCTGTAAAGGGAGACTTGTCCAGCTTTGATGGGTTTTGCTACAACATGCCATCAGTTCATATTACTGTTGACAAATGCTTCCACGAACTCGACCAAATCACGGTTGCAGATCACTGTCTGGGCTTGAGTATTCCGGCGTTTCCTGATTGTCTTCTTGGAACTGGGATGAGTTTCTGGCATATTCCCATTCTGAAATCTCATTTGCCACTGCCTGGATGATCTGCCTCTATTTTATTCTTCTACATCCATGCAGGCAAAATCAAGAGAGGTGTCATCAATTCTCAGGATGGGGGGAAGGTCAGCTACAAATGGAATTGGAACGTATATTTTCTATCACAGTGTAACAGAGAGCTGTAAATGAAACTAAGGGGAAGAGTTACCTTGTAGTATAACTGTTATTAGGACAGAGATAATCTGAGGGGAGAGCAGGTAAGACGCCCACAAGTGATCTGAAAACTAGCCAAAATATTAGGGAAGGAGAGAGTAGTAGTTTTAAGCTTTTGTTTTCATTAAAAGGAATGCTCTGTAGGCTTTTTACTTTGCTACAGGAATGAGACCAATGAGTAAATATTGTTGCTACAATGAAGAAGGAAACCAGAAAATTCCTCCTTTTTTCTTTTTAATGAAGAGAAATTATTTGCAAAGGATATTTCTTCCACAAGCTAGCTTGTTTCCAGAGGTTATTTCATATTATATGGCAGAGTAAAACACAGCATTTTTAAAGTGCAAGTATTTTTAGTTTAATAAACAATTTATACAAACAAAATAATTTATGTTGAAAAAGACATTCACGATCATCAAGTCCAACTGTTAAAATTCTTGCAATCATAGGCAGCTGAGGCTGGAGGGGACCTTGGAGGATCATGCAGTCCATTTCCTTGCCCTGAGGCAGATCAACTGTACCAACGCTATTTGCAAAAGGTGTTTGTTTAACCTATGCTGAAAGGCCTCTGATATTGAAGTCTTCATGGTCAGCATGTTCCAGGGCTTTGCTATTTTTATCATTAGAAAGTGTCCCCAGCTACTCAACTGGATTCTCTGTGATGTAAGTTGGCTACTTCTGTGTTCATCATGAATATAGAAAATTGCCTTTTCTCCATGACAGACTATGAATTTGAAGACTGTTGTCCTACATCCCTTCTTTTTCCTCAGACTAGACAATGTCAACTCTTTTTGTACTCTCAGATAGTTTTTTTAGACATCCCATCTTTTCCATATCTCTTCTTTGGACTATTTTCAGAAAATATTTGTTTCAGAGGGGTGCCTTATCCAAGAGTCAGTAAGGAGAGGTGGTGGACAAAGTGTAGGTTCTTGCTGTTTCCTTTTAGTTCAGAGGCTTCAAATACTGAAACTGAAGATTGGTGTAGGTTGTTCTGAAATGTCAAGTAGTCAAAAACTGCAGAGAAACAGGGTTGTTGTGTTACACCTTATTAGTCTATTTGAAGTGAGTTGCAACGTATAGATAGTCAAAATCTAGTCTTAAAATAGTGATGTTGATTAAAAAAACCACTAGATTTTGAACATAATAATGCTTTTGGTTTGTTTTAAACTTTTTTCTATTTTGAAACTTTTGCTCATCTATAGATGCTTCTTCACAATTATAAGGCTTAAGGTTTTTTCTGTTCCTCTCACTAAAATGATAATCTTAGCTTCCAGTCAGTCACCTGACATCAGGAGTTTGGGTTGTAAGAAAACCACTGTATGCAATTAATAAAGTTGCTGGATGTGATTACTGGGTTTTCTTGAGGAGGTGTCAGCTTGATTAGTAACGAGGTACCAGTATAAAATTTAAATATATTTTTTTTTCTTTTTGGAATATTACAGATGTATTGAAAAAACAGTTGTGGTAAAAATCCACAGTATTCTGCTGGATGTACACCTCCTTGCCAATAGCTAAAAAGTCAGGGTGGGGTTACGACTCATTGCCAGTATTTGGCCAGGTCACTTCTGTCTCCCTTTCTGTCCTTTGTGGGAAAGGGGGTGACTATAGCTGTAGCTTGAGTCATTCTCCACCCATGTTTGGAGGGTTGTGTTACCCTCTGCACAGGGAGTATATTATGACAATGCCTTGAGTTAATTTGTTGTTTTAAAGATTATCTTCTGCTGAAAACCCCTATATCCCACTGCTAGCTTTGCTGCCCTGACAATCCCTTCAGTCTCTAATTTTATTGCTGACATTTTGTTTTCTTCTTCTTGTTGCCTGCTTTGGCTGACCTGATCACTTTTGTAGTTTTGGTGTTCTTTTTCCCTTCCTGCCCTCCCACTCAGTTCTGTTTTCTGCCCATGATATATTACAGTTTCCAGAACAGCAGGAAAGAAAGATGGAAGGATTAATCAAGAAAATCTAAATTAAAAACTATAAAATCTAAAAGCCAGGCTGGACGGCTTAGGATGTATAACCTCACTTTCCAAGTCACTAGCAATGACTGCAAAGCCTCCAATGAAATGGATGGGTGATCTTGTCTGGATAGTCAGCAGAAAAATCTGTACTCATTCCCCACAGCCCCATCTGGCAGGTCCTTTCTGGCATCTGTGATGGGGATGCCAGGACTGAAATGGTGCATTAGTATCTTCTCACCCTGTTAAAATGCATCCTTCCGAGCCGCTCTCGTGCCTGCTGGTAGGGAAATGTATCTGGCACTGCTCTTGACAGAGGGATTTGCTTTCATCTCACTGAATATGCACACATCCTGCTCACAGCAACCAGCTTCTCTTTGGCTCAAGCAGCATGTGCTCACATGTCTCCCCCCAAAAAATCACCTATTAGAGTGATACTGAGAGGCTAGGAGAAAAGTTTCCTTTCCCTGTGTTCCTTCGTATTTGTGCTGAATGATGGAAATGCACCTGCTCAGCACAGGGGAGAGGGGGACAGGCAGGCTGCATTGAATAAAACCCACCAGGGATGTGGCCCCACTGCTTTGTAGGGGCCATCAAAGTGAGGGCGTCTGTCACCTGAGCACATCCCCACCCTTGCCTTTCCATCATTGTGACCCCTGCAGATGCACATGGGAGAGCATTTAAGAAGCTGCTCAGTTACACAAGGACCAGAATATGGAGTGGGGACCAGTACAAATGGATGAAGCAGGAGGGAGGACACGGTTGAATAAGACTGCTTGCAATGTGTGGTTTTTTACAAAGTACTTTCATTATGTTGGTTTGAAAGCAGAAGTCTAAAAATGGCATCATCTCTTTGGTACGGAATCATAGAATAGTTTGGGTTGGAAGGGACCTTTAAAGCTTACCTAGTCCAACCCTCCTGCAATGAACGGGACATCTTCCACTAGACCAGGTTGCTCAGAGTCCTGTCTGTCCTGACCTCAAATGTTTCCAGGGATGGGATATCTACCACCTGTCTGGGCACCCCATTCCAGAGTTTCACCACCCTCACTGTACAAAATTTCTTCCTTTTAGTTTAAAAGCATTAGCTCTCATCCTATCACTACACTTGTAAAGAGCCCCTCCCCATCTTTCCTTTAGGTGTGTTTTAAGTATTGAAAGGCTGCTATAAGGTCTGTCTAAACTCTCCAGGTTGAACAGCCCCAACTCTCTTAGTCTGTCTTCATAGGAGAGGTGCTCCAGCCCTCAAATCATCTTTGTGACTTTCTCTGGACTTGCTCTAACATGTCTCTCCTGTGTTGAGGACCCCAGAGCTGGATGCAGCACTGCAGGTGGGGTCTCCCCAGAGCAGAGGGGCAGAATTGCCTCTCTCGACCTGCTGGCCATGCTGCTTTGGATGCACCCCAGGGCACAGTTGGCTCTCTGGGTTGCAAGAGTGCATTGCTGGCTCATATCCAGCCTCTCATCCACCTGCACCCTGAAGTCCTTCTCAGCAGGGCTGCTCTCAGTCTGTTCATCCCCTAGCCTGTGTTGATACAGGGGTCTGCCCTGACCCAGGTGCAGCACGTGGCACTTGACCTTGTTGAGCCTCATGAAGTTTACATGGGATGTTCATGGAGATTCTAGTGGCAGTGCAAAGGATATTCCAATGCTGCAAGAATTCACAGCTCAAAGGAGGAATGAACTGTGTTGTGAAATATTTTTTATCAGTGTAAGTACATCTGTAGCTACCACTTTAATTTTACAGGTAAAACATCACACCCCCAGCTGTAGTAGTCAAACTATTATGGAAACTTTGGATAGAACAAGTCTTAGAAGAATTAAAACCCAGAGGGACTGGCTGAGCTTGAACCACCAAGTTATTTAAACTAACCCAACTGATCTTTGCCTGAAGCAACTTGCCTTTCAGGATGCAGTAGGGATGAGGAAAAAGAGTGTCTGGTATCTGCAGCAGAGTGACAGGTGGCTGAAGACAATGGGAGAGGGACTCTCCCATAAGCAGGTGTACCCACAGGAAGAGTACTGTTCAAGGACTGAGTCATGTCAACAAGCATTTAAATGTGTAAATTGTATAAGCATGTATAGCTTACCTTTTCCCAAGGAAACTATTGCAGGATTTGATGGCCATATATTGCACTCTCTTGAGCAGAGGGGAAGATGTCCCCCTATATTGTTTGTGGCCCACTGTACAAAAAAGAAAATCTCTCTTCCAGGCCTTAGTCTATGGCTGAAACATGTAAATTGATAAATAAAAACATGCCTGAGTTCTCTAGCACTTGGGATCTTAACACAGTGACCAGTGAATTGCAAATGCAAGTCCTCATTTGTATTTGTATTTGGATTTTTGTAATGAGTAAGGTTAAAAGTGATGAGATGCAGCTGAGGGGCAGTGTTTGAAATTTACATTTGCTTTTAGCTCGCTTCAAAATAAATTTGAATAAATCCAGCAGCTCTTCACCCTTTCCTACTCCTTGGTGCATAGTGGTTCTCTAAAAAAAGTGTTTTTATTGCTGTGGTGCTATTACAGGGTTAACATCAGTGTCTGTTCACCAGTGGGACATTTCAGAAGCTTTAGCAACTCCATCCTCAGAAACAGAGGGATTGTCCTTGCTGTTCACCAGATTATCAGTCTGCTCCTGAGATGAACTAGTTGTGGAATAACCTTTTTTGGAACCTTCTTCTTACAAGAGCTTTGGCAAACATTTGACTGGTATTTTTTCCACTGTAGCTGTTAATACGTTGGCTTTGCTCTGTAAAGTTGACATGGTGCAGTGTCTCAGTCTCATGTGGCACCTCCAGCTGCAGAATCTTTCCTCTCACCCCTTGTGTGAGATTGTACCTGCAGAGGAGGGAAAGTGCCTCAGCCCCCTCCTTTACACCCATGTGAGCTGTGGGGATTCTTCAGAGTTGTGCTAAGCAGTTTGTGAACATGGAACAAACATTTAATTGCTAGGGCAAAATTTGCTTGAAATACTGAGTTTACTGCCTTTTTTTCTTTTTTTTTTTCTTTTTTTTTTTTCTTTTTCTTTTCTTTCCCTAAAGAGGGGGGACTTGATTTGGACTGTGCTGATTTTTTCATCATCCTTTCTCTGGTGAAAGTTTTATTATCCTAACTGGTGTGATATCCTTCTTTTCAGGACAACTTGTCATCTTGACATGGCCAGTGAGATCATGAATAAAGAATAACAAAACTAAAGAAACAGATGAAAGCAACAAAGAAATTGTTCTTTACTCTTAGATAGTGCAGAGCTGGGTTACATGAGCTTCTTTGGTACAAGGGGATGAAGACCTCCCCAGGATACTGCTGGCATCACCCTTATTTGTCTTTTTCTGAAAGCTGACTGCTCTAAATCTGCACATTCACCTTTCATGTTGTTATGGGCTCCTAGAGTAAGACATTACTGTTAATGTTTGACTCAGATATGTGGGAATGAATATTTGTTTCAGAAAGCAAAGAAACCCACTCATGTCTATCCATTCTCACTCAGCTGTGAAGCCAGATTTCCCAACCAGGAGAACAGTTCTTTGACTCTTAAAACCTACTCTGTGTGACGAAATAGCCAAGAAACTTAAAGCTTTTAAAAAGCAGCAACTTGTTATTTTTTTTAAACAAATCTCTTTCAGATTCTGACAAGGCTTGGGAAAGTTAATGTTTGGTAGGCTGAGTGACTTGAGTGCTGACTTCTTCATTTTGTAACTTGAAT
Organism: Drymodes brunneopygia; assembly: GCA_013400955.1. NCBI lineage: Eukaryota > Metazoa > Chordata > Aves > Passeriformes > Petroicidae > Drymodes > Drymodes brunneopygia. The sequence goes on along the minus strand of VZTZ01023974.1, from coordinate 56,604 downwards.
GGAGGAGAAGGACCCCACCACCATTGCTCTGTAGAGCCTGCTGGGACTCCACTGAAATGCAGCCAAGCCTTTAGTCTGGTATCTGTAGCTGTCTGCCTGCCTCCACCCCAGTTTTGCAGCCTGCAAAAGAGCCTGCAGAGGATGGCCACATCCTGCAGCAGGCAGCTTCACTGGAGCACCTGAGGCTACAACCAGAGTCCTATGAGGATGCAAGCTCAGTTAGCACAGATCTTGTGGAGGCATTTGTGTGACAAGGCAGCGAATGCATTGCAGCTGCACCTGAGAACAGCATATAGGGCTGGCTTCCCTCAAAGGCTGCAGGTGTCGGGCTCAGCACCCACTGGGGCAGCTCCAGGGGGAACAGCAGCAATGCCAGAAGCTGTAAAACGAGTACTAGCCTGTTTGAGGGAGTGTGAGAGGAGTTGAGAGGGTGTGGTTTGAGGGAGAGTTTCTTGAGGTCCTTATGATACATTCAGCTCTAAAACTGAAGTGTCCCTGTTTGCCATAGCCCTTGTGTTTTCTAAGCTCTTCATATGCATGCGGAGCTCATGGCCATCTGTCTCCTGCCAGCACAGTCAGAGAGTAGGCATACAAATATGGGGATGGGCACACACACAGTCACTACATACTGCTCAGAGTGTGTGCTCTTCCTGGCCCTTTCCCTCTGACTTTCTATGCACAGGAGATGTGTTACTCTCAGTCAGTCTGTGAAGGCTCAATTAGCTTTGCCATCGGTCCCTGCATGGGATCAAACATTCACTGGTGCTTGTGTGTACTTATGAATATGAGCTAGCCAGGGAGCTAATCTGTACATTTTGCACAGAGATAATTCAGTTTAATGAAATACCATCTTAAAACTGCAGGTGGGACGTTGTTCAGGCGCTGTGTCTTGCTGGAGCCAAGACAATAACAGTGCTTGGTATGTTGAGGGCTTGGTTTGAGACCACCGCCAGGAGGAAACTTCATTCAGCTTCTGTCGGGACATACAGAAAATTAGATCAGCTGTGATCAGTGGGATTTCTTCATAAAAATATTACACTGTAGTGAGCCCTGGCGTGGGGGATATTTTAGTTTGGGGGGGGAGTATTTTCTTATTTCATCTTTAGTTGTTGTTTTTTTTTTTCCCTGTGTCAGTTGCTGTCATTTTGATCTGTGTTTCTGAACATCCTTTTAGTGTTCCCAGTTAGCCAGTGTCACTGAACCAGGACTGTAACAGTCTTGCTCCATTAGCTATTACTGTTTGCTGAGAAGTTAATGTAAATGAGGGCAGTCAGGAGGAGAAAAACAAGGGGAATTTGACTGTTCCTCCTTTTACAGCTCTGCCTGACACTACGTATTTTATTGTACATCCAGCAAAAAGGGAGATTGATAATATAAGATGAAAGGTCTGTGTGATCTCATGGCTGGTAATAATGACTGAGGGACCACTAATTTCTTCTCCCTGTGCTCCCAGTCTCAATCCCATTGTGAATGTTCTTTACTTCAGTGCATTGTTTAAAGACCACAGGTCTGGGCTTCTTTACAAGGGTTTTTTGTGGTGCAGTTTGGTCTGATTGAAACCACATTTTTATATGTGTCAAAACCAGTTCAGCACTTAAAAAGAAATCATAGTATTGATTGGATCATATTTCCTAAGTGAATGTCACTGGCTAATTCTTTTGTTAGACCATTTAACTACACAGTATTAAGCAACTGGTTACTATTAGGCAGTTACATATGGGTCCTATTAATTCACGCATTCAGGCAGCTTTTTGACTAATATCTTGTCAAATAAGTTAGAATTTCAAAATATCTAAGTCACCAAACTGCAGGGACCCTTCATTTCCCAAGCAAAAGCTCACCCACTTAGGGGACCACAGGTTAGCGTATTATTGACATCTGAAGGACTTCTGTTTCTTTAAAAAATGGCTTTAGAACGAAGTAACTTCATGGTTTGGGGTTTTTTTTTTGGGTTTTTTTTCCCTCAGTAGGCTTTCTGCAGTTCAAGAAAATGGATATATATGGTTTGCAAAAAGAGCTAAGGATGAAGAAGATGACTTCTGCATGTCCTGTCATTTTCCAGCACACATCTCCAAGAGTGAAATGCTTACCTTCTTGCCAAACTTTCTTTCACTCCTTCTAGATCAGGTTCCTTGTCTTTTTGTCAGTCCAAATGAACATCATTTCACCTTTGATGGGTATTGGATTGATCACTGCTGTCATAGCCTGTGATGACCCTTTGTTTTCATTGTTCTTCCTCCCAACAGGTTCTAGGATCTATTTGAAAGTGCTCACACCCTTTTTGGAGTCAGGTTTATAGGGTGGGGTAAAAAAGAGGAGATGCTCTGAGGCTTCAGAGCAAGGGGGTGCAGTGAAGTTTGAGGGGCCTGCACTGTTGTTTTAGCACTTGCTTTCTGAGGGGCTGTTCTCCCATGGCTCCTCCAGAGGCCTGCTGTTCTTGCAGCTCTTTCTGCTGGAAGGACAACAGCTCTTTGGAGAGTCAGTAGCTCAGCCAGGGTGAGGAGCAGCTGATGTGTGGCTGTCTCACAGCCCTGGCACCTGGACCCTCTGCAAGGGTAGAGAGGAGCATGAGCTCTTCCTCTGGGCTTATGCTGATGCCAAAAACCCAGTGGCAGGAAAAGGAGGATCTTGCAGCCTCTTGGTAGGGGGTGAGAGGAGACATCCCAAGTGGATTAGAGGAATGAAATTACATTGGCTCAGGACATAGTGCAGTAATGAAAGGACTAAATAGGAAGGCACATTTTATCAAAGGAGTTTGAGCTGTAAAAAAAAATGAGGAGCCACTGACCTAAAATGTAACATGACTTTCTTGAGCCCTTCTACAGGAGCATCCATAAAGTCTTGCTTTTTCTGTTGGTTGTTGTGAACTTGTTCAATCTGTAAAAACAAAAAAACACCCTCACCCACCACAACCCCAAATATAGTCTCCCTGCAACTGCTCCATCTCCCAGACATTGCTGACATCCCCACGGAGGAGCACTGTCTTCTTTGTCATCTGTAGAGTGAGTGCTATATGATAGTTATGGCCCTAAAAGCTGTGGGGAGAGTATACTGCTCCTGCTCTGGTCTCTGATTTACTCTGGTGTTTGTTCATTTTTGATACGTTTGTGGGGCTGAGGTATGAGTGTGCCTTCTGGAGCCAGGATGGAGTTCATTTTCTCCTGTTGGCTGGCACTCTAAAGTGGGCAGAGCTGCACTCCTTTTGCCTCCTGCCCAGCTCTTCTTCAGAAGGCAGCTTTTCTTTTCCCTCTCTTTGTGTATTTTTGGTAAGCATGCTGTGTTGCAACAGAATAAGCCAATGAAAGTCAAAACTTCCTCTTTTCCAGTCTGTAAACATTTCCTGGAACAATATGCTCAGCTTTGAAATCCTTTCCAGAGAGTATCTTAAGACCTCCCTCCCTTTTTCTATGAGTCACTTGATCAGAGCAGCATTCCCTTTACTTCTCTTCAAGCCACTTCCAGGCAACCTTGTTAAAGCAGTAAGGATTTAGTGTATGGGAAACCACTGCCAGGTTGGCCATTCCCTCAGGACACGCAGCTGTTTACCATCTGCTGGAGCTTCTTGGGAGTCTTTGGGCTCCAGTCCCAGGTTGCGGACTCTCAGAGCAGGAAATTTTTCTTGGACAGTGTGTGTTATTCCGAAGGATAAAGTTCATGGGCACAATACAGTAGGTTGCACGCTTTTCATTGTATTACTCCATCTAAAACAAATTAGTTAGCTATTTGCTCATTCTGCCCTGCCAGCAATCCGTTACATATTAGACTTTCCTTCATTGTGTAGAAGACGTGAAAACTGAAGGGGAATTAGAATAATTAGAAGGAAGTAAGCTGTCTTTTAAGCTCTCTACTCTTACTTGTTAGGATTGCTCAGGGGTTAGCCCTGTAATGGGGCTGTGCCAATAGCAAGCACCACAGGTGAACAAAGTGAGCTGGAAGTTACAAACTGGGAAGACTGGGGCTTTGCACCACATCTGTGCTGGGGACAGCCACCCATGGCTGTGGCTGGGCCCACGGAGCATACAGGAGGTGCAGTGAGGGTGGCCTGACCACAGCTCCAAGGCCATTGGAAACATTGTGTTGCTGCTCCCAGATAGCCGGACTTGTTCATTGCTTATTGAGGCTGGCAGGGAGGCTCAAACTCTCCAAGCTGTATGAGTCCTGAGCAAACACAGAACACAGGGACAGAGCTAACCTGGAGCTCTGTGCAGGTGAGAGAAAACCCTCTGCCTGTGGCCATGGTGCTCATTTAGGTTTGATTATGATTAATATCACTGTGTAGACCAGAAGTAACCTTCTGCTGTTGTTAGGCATATGTGCTGACTCTCCAGCTGTAATCAAGGCTGATGTTTACTAAAGGAAATTAGATTGAGTTTAACTTTCCAGATTTAAGGAGGTGTTGGGTGGAAAAAGAGGTAAAGCACCTCTGAAGCCTTACACTTACAGCTTTCAGAGGAGTCCTTGTCATTTAACAGCAGCTTTGTGAAATTGCCCATGTCCATGTCGTAGTGTTTTGTCCCTGAAATATCATTTTATGTATTTCTTCTTGCATTACTTGAGGAGAAGGGATATTCCCTTTTTTCTTCCTTTTCCTCATGGTCATTTCAACCTGACACACTGGGCTGCAGAGAGGGGTGCTGGCTGTGCCTGTGTGGGGACTGTGCATCTCTGGAATTTATTTCCCTAGTTTGGTCTGAGCCCAGATCTGTGGGTACTGTGTAGAAGACATCTGTTTAAGAGAACTGTGCCTGTGCTTCCCAGACCAATTAAGGGAAAGGATCTCATTTTTTTAGCAAGGTGTTTGGCTGAAAGATTTTCTTTCTAATGATGATTTGAAGGCTCATGGGGTTTGGTACTATGATTAATTATGCTTTAAGATGCCTAGAGCCTCCAAGAAGCATGCAATTATTATTTATTAAAATCAGAATACCAGTAAATATAATGAAGTAGAGCTTTAAATAACATGGAAAAAAAAATTGGAGGACATTTTCTGCTGAACACATGCAGTTCTGCACTGGGCTGAGACTGTGTGGAAGAGTGAAACTTGAAAGGGAGCTTTCCCAAGAGGCTCAAGTCACTGAAGATCAAGACACAGAAAGAAGGAAAGCGAGACAGAGAGGTCTTCCTGTGGCTGATGCAGAGCAGGAGTCTGACGTTAGGAGCCCCAGTTCTCCCTAGGCAATGCTAGTCTTAGTGAACATCCTTTCCTTTTCTTGTTTCTGCTCCAGTATAACCAAACACCTCCAACTCTCAGCAACTTGCACAGCAGTGGGGTGCTCCCAGACATGTTCCAAAGATTGACAGGTGGAACAGCACAATTGAAAAGAAGGTGCTTTGTGTTATTCTGGGGAGCTTTATTATGAACTTCAGCCTTGAAGGTTAAAAAAAAGCCAACAGCTCATCTCCTGTTTTCAGTCTCTTTTTATCCATACTCAAATAATTGAAATTTCCATACTTCCATAATTGAAATCACTCCCTCATTTTCACAGAAATAATGTAAGGGGTGTGACTGAATAGCAGCTTTGAGAAAGTAATAACACTTCATTCTGCTTGATGATCCATCTGATATGGACTTTGCCCTACACAAGTGTGGCTGTTCCAAGAGCTGTCGAGTCTGGGAAGGCTTGAATGTAAAAACAAATACTTGAGTGCAGGAGAGGCAGCCTGGTTCTTGTAAATGGCTTTTCCTGCCAAAAAGCTGGTAATAGCGTGTTGGCCAGGCATCTTTTCTTTCCTAATTGGAACCACAGGATTTTGATTACAAACCTTAAGAATAACAGTACCTCCTCTAATTTAAGTTCCCTTTCTAAGTTCCATGGTGTGAGTTTTTGCTGGAGTGTTTACCAGTGCAGGAAGTTCCATGGTGTGAGTTTTTGCTGGAGTGTTTACCAGTGCAGGCTGCCTCTATTTGTTCCCCTTTGCATCCCTGGGTCCCCTTGTGTTACGCTTCAGACTTTTACATCCTCTCATCATCTTAGTTATTCTGAGCACCCAAGTTCTGCATAAAGTGACATTTAGTGAGAGTCTGAGATTGATGTCAGTGGTTTGTGCAACTTTCTACAAAGATGTAATTCACTGAAAAGAGAAATTGGTAAGTAACTAGGTTAGGATTGCTGCTCTTTGGCATTGTATAGCATATTAAGTTCATATGGTACTTTTTTAGATTTTTTTTTTTTAGTTTTCAAAAGCTGATCGTATCAATGTAATTGTGGATGCACCAATTCTGTGATATTTTAGTGCTTTTTACCAGGTAAAGGAGGTGTGCCTTAGGTTGGTGCTAGATCTCTAGACAGAAATGGCCTTAAAAGGCTGGTGTTTTGAAGTCCCCATTGAATTTTAGATGCAAAAGATCACTGAGAAATATGTGAACTACCCTAGATTTTTAGATAGTCTGTCCCAAGACACAGTGAAGTCAGGGAAAGTCCTTCATTATTTTATATTCAGATGTGTTGGTTGAGCATGTTCTGACACAAAAACATTTCCATCAGACAATGCCAACTTGAAATTGGACAAGTCTGTGACACTGAGTTAGTGACAATGCAGTTTTGACAGGCACCAGACAGCTTCTCAAGAAAACTTTCTCTGCAGTGTCTCTGCCATTTCCCCACCTAGTGAGCTCCCACAAGGCAGCCAGAGGCAGGGAAGTCTCAGGTCTGGCCTTGCAGCACCTGAGCTGGGGCTGTGATGAGACCCAGGTGGTAGGATGCTCTGAAATCAGCCCAACTTTCCCATATCCTAGAGCATTCCTGCCCCTGCTTTCCAAGGATCAAGGACCTGTAGGAAGATTTTTCAAGAGGTGCTGGCATGAAATACAGGTATTGCATGCCATGCCAAGCATTGACTCAGCCCACCTGCTCTTGTGGCTGTGGCAAGTTATTTAACTTGGACCTACGAGTCTCCGTCAGTATTTTTGCAGTAGGTTCAACAAAAACATTTTCAAACAGATTAAAATCAATGGTCCTTTCTTCACCTGTGGGCTGTACAGTACCAGTGTGTGCCACACTTGCTCCCTCTTCTTACAAGTGCTGTGAAAATACTTCAGTAGTATTTCCACTTGGCCTTACCAGCCTCTAGTCCCCAAGTGTCTTGTGTGGCAGCACGTATGGAATTAATTCTATGTACAATAGCAGTGATTAACACACACCTCCCTCCACATGCTCCACAAAAAAGAGCTAGCATGGCTGAGACACTGCCTGTTACAGACAGTATAGAGCCTTTTTCTACCTGCCACTGGCTTTTAGCCTTCCCAATTAATTTTCCTAGGCTGTTTCATATAAGAGACTGCTGCTTTGAGGCAGTCAATTTTAAATGGGCAATATGGGAAGAGCAGTAAAAATGCTTGTATGCTTGTGAGGGCCTCTCTGCTTTCACACCACCCTTTGGAAACTTGTGGTACCCTGGGTCTGGGATGTAGGAGCCTTAGTGTAGAAGCCTAAGTAAGAAGTACTTAGTTGAGCCCACACTTGGTTACTTAGTTGTACTTTCAGTTTCCCAATGAAGAGGGATCCACTAGCTAGATTTGTGTCCAAGTCATCCATCCGTGTTAACTTGAGGTGATCTCTGCTCCTCTGCCTTCACTTCCTTAATCATGTGTGTTTGTCAGCAGAGCCAAAAGAGGAATGTCTCTGCCTTACCTGAACCAAGGGAAAGGACTGAAGCCTCTTTGTGCTTCTCTTGAGGCTTCCATGGGAGTATCTAAATTGTACCAATCAACAGCTTTGAAATGCTGGCAACAGCAGCTGGGAGAAATGGCATGCCAGTGTGGGACCTGACACCACCACCTTTTCTGCTGTCAGAGCTAAAATCCCATTTTTAACACTTTGTATCAAATAATATATTTTAATAGCCATTAATTTGTAGCTGACACCTTCTCTCAGTGCCTCTGACAAGCCTGCTTGTTTCCTTTGTAGTGTCATGCTGCTTCTGTTTAGAAGCTAATAATACAATTTTCATAGTTATTACACAGACTGTTTGGCTCTGAGGTTTCCTAGGAGTCTAAGCAGTGCCAGAAATTCTTAGTGGAAGCTTTGGCAAGCTTTAACAGAATGACATTCATTGGTCACTGTGCTGATGAGGGCTGGGATAGGGAAGTAGCCAAGACACCTGCAGAAACTTCAGTTAAATATTGAAATCTGATGTTTTGTGATATGATAACTTAAGAGTTTTTTCTACTGGTAACTGTTCCCCTTGCCAAAGGTATGAGAAGGAGAATTACTTGGAGAGTGCTTGGCCACTGTTATTTTTTGTGATACCTCTTATCTGACTGATACAGGAGTTCCACATAGATTTGTGATTGCCTAGAGTCTCAACAGCAATAAAAGCCCAGTGCAGATGCAAGGACAGAAAATACGTTCTGGTAAAATTTGCATCCTTGCCTGATGCCCATCAAGTATGGGAGAGCTTGAATGCCAACATTGCTCATGTTCAGGTTGAGAGACTTAAGCCTTCTTCTTCCCTCAGCTGTTACTAGAAACCACATGAGTGAAGTTGCAGAGGCACACACTCAGAAGTTAGGAAATGCCCTTTTGTTTTTGCACTATAGCAAGCTTTAATTACCAGAATAGTAGCAATTGTGGCATGGAAAATTTCAGCCAGAAGTTTGAACCGAAAGCCTTTATAAGCAGCTGAAAAGCTACTCTGTGAAGGGCTGCTTTCTACCTCTAATGACATGTTATTCGATCCCATATGCCCTTTCAAATCTTACCATATCTTTGGCTCCCTTTCCACACACTAATTAACATAAATGCTCCCACCCCTGCTTGCTTTGGGGGCAGTTGGGCAGCTTCGATTGTGGCCATGTGTTGCCATCAGAGGGAAAGAATAATTTTGCGTAGTTTTTTTGTTTTTAATGTATCTGAGACTAGGCTTCAGCAAAGGGGGGTTGCTTCTGATGAAGCTGTAACAGGTCACTCACATTGCCTGGCAGGTGACAGCTTATTTCACTACAGAATTACATACACAAATTCAACTCCTGTTCTGGCTGACATTTTGATCATGACGGTCCCAGCTTTCATTATAAGAAAAAAAAAATCAGCCTGGTAGTCCAAACCTGACTGCAAATCCAAACTACAGCTGTAAAGGAGGCGAGAGACTTTTCCATGGATTTTTACAAACAGATATATCTGATGTTTGCAGTATAAAAAGCACTGCCAAGGATGTGCCGTAGGGTACAAAAAATCCACTTGTCCTTGAGGCTGCCTAAGGAGCTGTCTGCAGTAATTGTCCGCCACTTTTGCAGGTTTCAAAACTTGCAGTGTGAGAAGTTTCCGAGCCTTGCGGGACCTGCAGCAAACGGAGCGAACGTGAGCGGGTCCCGCGCTGCGGCAGAGCGGCCGCTGACGAGCGCCTTGGCAGTTTTCACTGCTGCTATTTCAGATTCTGTGGGTGGCAGGGAAACAAGCAGGAATTAGGTCAATTTAGCTCTTACTGCTGCTTGGGAAAGGGAAGAGCAGCTGCTGAGGCAACCGCAGGAATTATTCCCTCTAGAAGAGCAGACAAAAATTGAAGCTGGGGGAGGGGATCGGACACTGAGCTGCGATGTGAGGAGGAGGAGGGAGATGCTGCAGGAGTTGTCTGGACCAGGAGTGGGCATTGCCTCAGGTGCACGGGGCATGCATGGGCTGCATACACGTGTGAATAGCTCCAAGGATGTAGTAACAGCATCATCTTGCATCCTGGGAAGGGAAAAGGAGAGAGATGTGTTTAGTCTCTGCTCTGCAACTGCCCTGAAAATGTTATCTCTTCCCTTACCATCCTCTGTTAGCAGTGTTGGGGCAGGGCTAAAATCTGTATTTATGGAAAGACACAGATGTTATAGTTTGGTACTGGTTGGATCCTTGGTAACTGACAAGACAGAAAGGAATTAGATGTCTGGCTAGGCCATATGCAAAGCTACCTGGAGGACTTGCTCTCTGCTGGGCATTACAGGGATGCTGTAGTGCTTATGGCAGGGCTGTGGCTCTTTGGGAAGGAGCAGGTACCCTGAATGATACACTGCGTGGAGGCAAACAGGCTGAAATTGTTTTCAGTTTAGGGTGACTTAATATTTTGTTTCCTCCCCCTTATCCACCCAGATGAGTTGCTTGGTCTGGGCTCAGCAAGCCTGCAGAACCAGCTCTATCAGCAGGACTGGAAGGGCACTGCAGCAGCTGTGAGCAGGCAGTGGGCAAGGAGGAAAGAATGTGGCAGCACAGGGAGCCTATGGGGCTGCCCAGCTCTCCTCTGAAACCACAGCCTAAGAGAGAAAGATTGCCTATGATAAATACAAGATTTCTCTCATTGCCCACTTTAGAAATAGCACTTGAGAAAAGATCTTGTCTGGAGCTTTGCAAAAGAGTAAACCCTTCCTTCCATTTGCTGTCTCCCAGGTATCTGCCAAGGGTGCAGTCAAGCATCCACCATATGTACAGCCCCAAATGTAGGCTGCAGTGATTTTGCTGATAGCAGTTGCACAAAAGAAAGAAAGAGGGCTTGCTCTTCTGTTTTAAAATCTATTGACTTTCAGATGTAGTAAATTGGTAAAACAAAACACTCACAGAAAGTCTGAGTTTACAGAAGGTGAAAATCTGCCACCAAGAATGGTAATGTTGTTTTAATTATGCCAGGGCTTGAATGAGGGTTGCAGTCAGGCTTTCTGCTCTGCACTCTGGGGCCTGATGGGTGCCAGAGTTATTGTCTCTGTACGTCTCACCCGGTCCCACCAGCTGCCAGGCTGCAATAAAGTTATGTCTGAGTCACTGGTTCCCAAAAGGATGACAAGTAGGTTGTGTGTAGCTGAATAGGACAACGCTGGTCCTCCACTGATCCTGCTAGCTCAGGTCTGGACTGGGGCCATAGCTGCACGATAAATCCAAACCAATGTTGTCGGCTGTTTAAGCGAGCTGGTTGGCTGGGGGTAGAAGGAGAGAACAAGGCGTGCAGCCGAAAAGGGGACTGGGATGCCAACAGAAGAGCCACTGGCCCTGGTTCAGCTTTCAGCAAACAGAATGGATCACTGGAAAGAAACAATGGACCTTGCTTGCAGCCAGGCTGCACAGAGAGGGGGGATGCCTCTTTTGGGGACCATGCCAGCAGAACAGTTGCTGCTGACATGGGTCACTGGTCTTTGTGTGCTTTGGTCCTATTGACACCATCTTGTTTAGTGACACTGTGAGTCACTAAATTTGGTGTGCAAATTTGGAGAAGTAGGATGCTTTTGAGTTTTTGATTGGTTTGGTTTTTGGTTTTCTGCTTCTGTTTGCTTAGACCAGTGAATCAAACTTCTAGTGTTATGTGTGACAATCTAGCATATATGTAGCCAACGGGGCAGATGTACAAGGTGAGCCTGGCTCAGGTCTGCTCCCCACTAAGGAACCACTCTCCAGGCTGGATTAGTTCCTCTGGGGGAAGACAGCTTGTGTCTGTGGCTGCTTTCCAAAGCCTGCTGGTGGTGAGCCCAGGAAGTCACTGCTCAGGTGCATGGCAGCTCCTAGTGCCTGTATATCCCGTATGCAGTGAGAGGGTTCCTATTGTCTGGTTGCATATCTTGGCATCTCACATTGCTGTTGTGGTGGCTTTTGACTGCCTCCAAGGAGAGGTCTGGGCTCCACTCTTCCAGGTGGAGCAAATAATGCCTAATTTTGCAGATTGCTGAGTTTTCTGCCTTCTTAGCTTTCTCTCTGCACCGGAAATAGGCTCAGGGCTTAAGCACGTAAGTCCTCATTTTTCATGCTTAATGCTGGCCTGTTTGTTTGCTGATACCACCTAAGCTGTGTGTGCATCAAAGTAGAATAGGGGGGAGTCTCCTGACATGATGGTGTATCTTTTCCCCATGGTCTGGATTTTGTTGCACAGTCCAAACACAACTGATATCTTCAGCCATGACATGGCTGCTTTCTTCCAGTTTGCTTTTATATCAGAGTGCATTCAAATATAATGCAATGATTTGTGGCAAATGTCTGCAGAATATTATTTTATAGTCAAGTTAGTCAAAGTCTGGAATAACAGAAAAATATCTGATGGAATATTTAATTTAAAAAAACCTGCAAGAATTTGCATAAAATATTTGCTACAAATACATTATAATCTGATTTCTAGCTTGTAGCTGTGCTTTGAATTTGGCAAAGCAAAGGTATTTTGGTTTTGCAGACAAAAGCTATAGAGTTCAGTCCTGGCTGATTATTTGTAATGTTTGACCTAGGTTATGGGAACTAGTTCATTAGCTGAGAGTGATAAAGGAGGTAAAAGATAAAGGTCATGATATCAGTAGGATTAGTTGGGTGAATTAAAGGACATGTGGAGACACAGCTAATCAGGATAAGGGCCACACAAATGATACCTTCTACTAACAGCCCGCAGCACTCTGATGCCTGGAAATATAGCTCCTGCACAAAGCAAGCAGGAGAAGGAAAGATGCCACATCCAACAAGCCACAGTGCTGAGCACCAAAGATCAAAAAGATACACAAGTAAGTGTTCTGGATGATTTGACTGTCAGCTACTTTTAAAATTCTTCACTGCAAGGAACATCTTCATGTCCCCTGAAATCTGTTCCTCACTATTTTTCCTAAAAGCAGTGTCTTTCTCTTGCTGCCTGCAGTTATTAACTCCCATCAAGTGTAACTGGATGTGCAGGAAAAGTAAAGGTCCTGCTGCAGTAGTGTCAAGCTTAATTTATATACTGCAAAATTGTAACATCTTTTATATAAAAACTGATAGGCTTACCAGCTCAAATGAACTGGTTTGCTCCAGCAGTGCCACCAGGCAAAGGCAGCTCTTTTGGAAAGCACCAGCGTGTCTGCAGTGCTGAAAAGAACATGGTGGTAGAGGTGAGAGGACAGCAGAGTAACTGGAGAGGTGTGAGCCAGGCAGCCTGTCCTATCTCCCTGCTCCTGCAATCCTCCCTCAATAAATCTGTGCCTGCTCTCACTTTGGCATTTGCCCTTGTGGTGAGGAGCTGGATCCTGACTGACAGAAGCACTTTTGGCACACCATGTAAAAAATCTTGGGAAGGGCCAAGAGAAACATGAGTGATGTAGCATGTTCACATTTGTAATTTCTCTGAATTTGAGTGGTGTATCCAGAGAGGAACAGGGTGTGTCAGTCTGGGGCTTAGACAGACTTTTCCTGGGAAAAGAGCTTACACAGACTCTACATAAATGTGGTGTATAGACATAGACACAGAATGGAGCACAGGGAGACATCAACGCATATCTGACCAGTGTGTAATTGTATTTATTTTTAATTAAAAAACAAAACAAAATGAGATTTGCTTTCTTGTTCTGGCTGCCATCAGGCTCTCTTCATTTACTGTAGGATAACAGACATGGCAAGATATTCAAAGCCATATTGAAGCTCTGGGGAAACGGATGGTGGCAGTCTGGAAAATGTTGCTTCTCAGGTGTAAGTAATGTCTAAGTATGGAGAAATTACAACGAACTCTCATGCACAAATAAATGTGTTAAAAGGTGATTTGGTGCAGATAGGTTGGCAATGATCTTGCAGTAATGCACTCTAATTAGTACTGTTAGTAAAAAAGGGTTACAAAAGGGAGCGTGTGGCTAGTGTCTGGTTTGAAACAGCTCTTGGCAGAATAAGCATCACCAGAAGTAAATAATTTCTGAATCTTAAACTGAGGGAAAACTCTTAAGTTGAAAAGACCTCTGGAGGTCATCTGGTCAGTCCTCACAGAGGCTCACAGCAAGGCTGATTTCAAAGTACTCAGCTTAATAATTCAACATGTTTACATAAAAAGCAGCACTGAAAATGATTTCCAGAACATGCCATTTGAAGAGACTACATCATCACCAAAATGCAGTGGCAATTGCATTGAAGTGATGTTAGGATCTAAAGTAAATCTATGCCCTGCCAGTCATATTTTTTTCTGTACAGGATATCCTTGTGAAGTGCTCATACTGGGCTTACACTTCCCACAGAGCTGGATCTTTCGCTTTCAAAAATCCTGTGCACAGACTTTCAGAAGCACTGTTGTTGCTCACATGGTGGGAACTCCCTGCAGGAGCTTTTCTTCCCAAGAAGCTGTCTAGGAGAGACCCCAGCACTTCCTGACTGCTGAGCCAGACCCGTTCCAGGTGCGTGCTGGTGCAGCTCCATCGACTTCTGTGGAACTGCTGTGGCATGAAATGAGGATGAATCAGGCCTGTAGTCTTTCTTCTGAACTATGAATGTCAGTGCTAGCCTGGAGAAATACAATTTTCAGGCTGATGTGGTTTGACACCAAATTCTACAGCAAAGACAGCGGACAGCCCAATGGCTAAGCTGCCTCCCACGGGACAGTGATGAGTGATGGGCAGGCACTTTTTTCATACACAGAGGCATTCTCTGTTCAGGGTCAGAAACATCCAAACCTGATTGATCTTCATAAAGAGTTGCAGTTTGGGCCTCGTGCCACAGAAATCTCTCTCTTTTCTCTCTGCATTACTCATCTTCCTGAGGGTCTTCTGCTCTCAGATTTGCTGCTGTTTCTGGAAAGCGTCCTGTTGTAGAGCCCGCGGAGAGCGCACACCTTCCATCATGCAGTGAAAAAGGCTGGCCACAGACTCTTGTTGTCAAGTCCACAAGCAAAACAGGTTGAAAATGGAGAAGAGCAGTACCTTTACTAAATCCTTCTAGCATGTTAAGGTTTTTTTTTTTTTAATATATAAGCTGAGTGCAGTACTCTGAGAAGGAAAAGTGATATTCTAATGTGACAAATAGCTCTGTTCTCCCTGCTGACAGCTCTGGGGTCATAGTCCTTCAGGCACCTCACAGTGGGCTGTTCATTTCCATCTTGTGCTCAAGGAGGAGGTTGAGGCCATATGAAATGTTCCCTGTTGTTACCTTGTGCACTAACAAGTGCTACCAGCTGCAAAGAGGAAAGTGGAGACCTTCTGGTTATCATTTGTGTCTCCACTTTAGAAAAGTGGTGCCAGGAGAGGGCATTTTCATGTTTCTTGTTTTTCACTCTCCAAACTCAAGACTGCCAAAGCACATTTTGTCTCATAGGAGGAAAAAGACTATTTTTTTTAATTTGACCTCTCTTCTGAGTATATCCAGTGTAACTTGTTTGTGGCATAGAGAATTGACACACAGCCCTAGAAGGTCAAGTAAGACTGTCATCTTGTTTCTGCATAGCCTTCAAGTAATAATTTTCAACTACTAATGGCTATGATTTGTTATGTATAAGCTGTAATAAAATACTGCTCAAATTAATGAAGTCTTACTTCCAGAACTCTAGGCTAACCATAACCTAACTCCTAAGAGCTCTACTTAGGATTTAACTGTTTGGTTATGCTTTAGATGATTTAAAAAAATAATCATAATATTAAAAAATAAAAGCACCAAGTGTTACAGAATGAAATTTCATTATGGTTTCTGTAATACTCGCTAAACATTTGTTGAAAAAGCTCATAGTTCAAGCCTTTTTTTAACACAAGTAACAAACAAATTATAGTAATTTTCAAAAGCATCATGAAACAACAATTGTGAGACCATCTGAGACTAAACAAGCCCTAATGAGATGCAGTGGTAACAATTGCAAGACAGACAGAAAATCAGTAAAGTTAAATAAGAAATTATCCATTTGAGAGAATTGAGAATTTTAAGTATCTTTTACATTCTCACCTGTAGTAGCCAATACATGTAACTTTCTTCTCACATCTTCCCCACCTCCAATTATTTGACAATAACATAGGAATTGCTTCAGTGTAAAGAGGCATCTGGGAATAAAGCATGGGGGCCCAAGCATTGGTTAAGACTCTTTCTAACTGACTTTTCGATTGGCAAAGCTAAAATTCCAGTACAAAATACTAGCCCCAGGGGTAAACAAACTCAGAAAAAGATTTTAAGAACATTTTTCAGGAATAACGCTATGATGCTTACAGTGGACAAGAAAAGCAGGATAATAAGTGCCAGCAAACTCACCATGTCCTGATTTAGTTTGCACTCTGCCTAGAAGTGGTTTTACCCACTCTGTCCTTTTACTCTCTCCTGATAGTATGAAACACAGTGATTTTATTATGCAAGTATCACACAGATAAAAAGGAAAAAATGGTGCCTCAGCTACAGCTACCTGTGAAATAGATTTTTTAATATATGTAGTAAGAAAATAAGAACTCTCCCACAAATGCCATTTTTGGCAAGACATGTAGTGACCCTCAGAAAATCAGGTGGTACCTGCAATGCATGTGTATGAGAGAGCATTTGTTATTTTCTAGGTAATGCTGCTTCAATGAGGGTCTATCTTCTTTAGAAGAAGTACCTTTAGAACAAAAATAATCCAAGATAATGAGGCAGGAGTTGAAGACCAGGAGTTGTCTGGGCTGCTTGGTCTAGAGCAGTTTGGGGACTAAAGAGAAGACAGGCATTCATGACTCTGGATTGGAGAAGAAAAAGAAGGACCAGTGCTGTGGTAGTGCCTGGTATAGTCCATCTATCTGCCACAGTGGGACCCAACACATTCATCTTTGAAGCAGATCATTCCATATCTGCCCTTCAGTGGAAAAAAATGGGCTGTCTGAAATGTATCTTTTGAAGACCAATTTTATTTAAATAATTTTGCTGCTTCACACATTTGAATAAAAAGCAAAAGACATTTTCTTCTGAGGGAGTAAATCTCATTGTAGTCTGTATTCTTGCTTCTTATTCTTCTCTTTCCCATAGTTTCCCTTCCCTCAGCTATCCCAAAATAAGGTCTTGGACCTGAAAGCAGTCAATTAGGTAAAGAGAAACCATTGCATCACTTCTGTTGGTGTTGGATTCCTTACTCACAGCACAGTGGGGAGGTCAGAGCTGTGCAATGTGATGCATATTGCTGGGATTGCACAATGATCCTAAATTGCCACCCAAGTGCAAATGAAAATATGTAAATTATATCACCCCTGATGAATGAAAAACGGAGCCAAGCAAATGTAGGTGTTTCAATAAGAACCTAGATGCCCTTTTCTAGGATAATAAAGACTTACTGATTTGTCTCTGTTTTTAGAAAGTAAGAGAAAGAATCATTGTAGTGATACAACAACCACATTTTATCTAAAGTGCTTCCTTGTCAAATGTAATTATGCAAAGATAACTTCTTATACAGTCTAACTTCAGCAGGTTGAAGGTTTTTTACTTATTGGTGAGAAACCATAAGTAAAGAAGTCTTATAGTAATGTGAAGGAATTAATGACATGGGATCCTACCAGAGATTGCAGAATTCAAGTCTTTTCTCCTGCTGTCAGATTCATGGCCAAGTTCTTTGTGAGCAGCTGCACAATGTTAAATGCATTAGATCACTTAGATTGGGTATCTCTTGATAATATATTCCTCAAAACAGTAAACTTGCTCCTGTCAATGACCTAGAAATAATTAAGGAACTTTCTGAACAATTTCCATGAGGTCTTCTTTAACCTATGCTAAAAAAAAAGTAAAATATTGCTTATGCTGGCTGTGCACAGGTTTGATTTTTCAAGCCTTTCCCTTGGTGCCTTGCTGTATGGATCATTTCAGCTGGGTGAGAAAGGGGAGAAGTATGATTATGTCATGCAAGTTGCATTACAAAAGTAATGAACAAAAAGTACAAACTTTTTCTGCGTAGTGATGGAAAATTGTGAACTCACACTGCTGTGAGTATTATGTTTTTTGATTAATAAAGAAACTGTCCAATTTAATGCACCTTATTTTTTTTCCCTAAAACTTTGCTGTAAATGATATGTTTGCATTATAAGAATAATGGAAAATTCCATCTTGTTTATGTAGTGTGTAAAGGCTGGACTGACACTGAAGTGTGGGTAATTTTCAGAATTCTACAGTGCCAAACCTTGCGTACTGCATTTGTCACTGCAGTTCTATTTTGAGCAGGTCCTCAAGATCCCTGCTGCTACTTTGCTCATCTCTGACTGCCCTCCCCCTTGATCAGTCTGATTCTACACTGTAGGTCTGGGAGAAGTCATTCAGACCCCTCAATATCTTCAGGCTCTTCAGGCTATGTCTGTCTGCTTCCTAATACCCCCTGGTGACAGTTCCCCCAGCCTCCCTAGGAAATTTATTCAAGTAATTTCCTGCTCTTACTTGCCTTTTTTCTTCTTACACCTAACCTAGATGTCTTCTGCTACAACTTAATTATTCCTTAATTGCTCCCATTATTTCTTGTCCTATCCTCTCTATTCATGGAGCACAGCCTCTTTCTCCTTGCTGTAATCTTTTATGTACTTGTGGCTTAACTCTCTGAAAGTTGCATGGAATATCCTAGTCCAATCCCACTTATCATTTGGCATTTTGGGGAGACAGAGAAGAGAGAACTGGGGGCTTCAGACTTTGTGAAGAAGACTTCTAAAGTCTTCTTCACAAGTACACGTGGAAGTCGTCTCTAACCATTTACAGGCTCTTGACCTCTGCTTTGAACACTGAAACAGTTTAGACCAGATTTTCACCTTGCTTATGCTCATTCTAGACAAAAGCTGTTCAGTGGAGTGGTCACTAACGGGAATGAGAGGGTTTGAGATGGTGATGCCCCTTGTTCTCTACCAGCCCAGAGAATGAGATCATGACTGAGAAGTGGTTGCATGCCCAGTGTTAAGAAGTAGCAAAAGCAACCGTATCTGAATTCTGCACTGGTGGCAAAATACTCTACCCTCTGTCTTGTGGTTTGTCTGGAGTTCTGCTTTCCAGACTTTTGTGTTGCACTGTGGCTTTCGAAGACTTCCTGAAGTAGTGGAAGTGAGTGATCTCAAAAACCTTTGTGTGAACTCATTGCTGTGTAAACAACACCAATACAAAAATGATGCATGGGCAGGGGAGGGGGTGAGAGCATAAGGAAGGAAGGTGGGAGTCTGAGGCTGCAAGAAATTGGGACAATTAAGCATGAACCCAGACCTGACACCCTGCCCTGATTAATTTAACAATAATTAAAGACTTTCAGTGGAGATCAGCGTTCTGGCGGTTCCCAGCCGTGCAGAGAAGGATGAGTTGTGCAACGGTAACCAGCCCCTATTCATCACAGGCAGCACACACAGCAATTACCACTGCTGCCTATAGACTGAAGCAGACTCTTGCATTAATTGATTTACTGGGACCTTTTATTCCCTTTCTCTTTTGTTTCCTCCTTTTGTCCCTTATGTTTTTATTTGAAGGGCCGGTTCATTTGGCCACATCACACAGCAGTGCCTGGCCACGGGGGATGTGTCCTTGGAATATGGGGTGGAGCTGCCTGGATTTGAGACACTGCCCTCTGCAACTGTCCCATCCTTCCGAGTCTGTGTTTCCCAGGGTGCTGCCTGTGAGACAGTGTTTCTGACCCACTGTAGTAAGCAAAATGCATTAGACATCCTCTCTTTCTACCTGCCTTCTCCACATCTCTTCTTGCACTCCTCTGTTTTCAGTTGTGATGTCATTTGCCTCCAATTTCACGCTGGATATGAGAGAGAAATCTCGTTATTTCTGACTTAGGTATTCACATGTGTCTCTCTACAACATGTCATGCCAGTTCCCAGCTTGTTACAACATCAGAAGAAGAATTCAAAGTGCTGATTTATCTGCTATTGGAAATGTCTCTAGGGATGAAAGCAGAGGAGGGGGAAAGGGAGAGAAAACAGGGAAAACAGCACAGTGCTGCAGCTTTCCAGGACAAAAATGTAGCCTTATCTTAGTTTCCTTGCTTATTTGCTCCTGTTCTGCTAGGTGGACAGGCAGAATGATCAATGGATGTGAAATAACTAAAGATGTAATGGGCAGGAGTTTTTTTTTTTAATCTGTGAAGGAAAACTGTGAGAGAAGGATGCTATGAAGTCTGGCTGGTAACTGTTGAACAAAAAAGAAGAGAAAAGAAAAAGAAAAAAGTTTGATACTTGATCCCAGTCTTTTGTTGGAGAATGAACAGTAGTTTTATTTTAGAGCTGAAAGGCTTCCAAACACAAAGAACACCCGTCTGCTCCTTGCACTGAATATTGGAATCAGATGTCTAGTTTTGGTCCTCTGTCTATGTTTTTTTGTTTCATGTGTCTGGCTCCCTATATCATTTGTTGCAGGAGTGGGTAGTTGATGACCTCTCTAGCCATGGGCATGACATTTCTAGCTGTACCCACAGAAAAGTAAAAGGCAGTGAAATGCTTCAGTAAACATTGGTATTTATTTTTCATGGGTGTGTAGCAGTTCAAATGAGGGATTCCCAACTTCTTTATGCAAAAGACACAGGCCAATTGAGGCAAGAAGGCATCCCTGGAGAGTATCCAGCCCAAGCCCTGCTCAAGGCAGAGACAGCTACAGCAGGTTGCTCAGAGCAGTGTCCAGCTGGCTTTTCAGTTTCTCAGAGGATGGAGACTCCACAAGCTCACCAGTCGGTCTGTGCCAGAGTTTGACCACCCTCACCCCAAGAAAGCTTTTCCCCCCCTGTATTTCATTTTGTGCCCAGAGCACATACCTGCCTGTGGCAGATGTGTGCTGTCCCTTGTATAGGAGAGTGGCACAG
Source organism: Drymodes brunneopygia (assembly GCA_013400955.1). Classification (NCBI taxonomy): domain Eukaryota; kingdom Metazoa; phylum Chordata; class Aves; order Passeriformes; family Petroicidae; genus Drymodes; species Drymodes brunneopygia. The sequence continues at coordinate 36,186 of VZTZ01023974.1, read as the reverse complement.
CACAGGTGGCTACAAAGAAGTGCCTGCAGGTGCCACAAAGATGTGTAGCTGCTGCTCCAGCCTCATGCCCTGTGGGAAAGAGGGCACTAGGAATTAGCAGGCAGTGGTGTCTCCCCTTTCCCCCATGTTTGTGGGGAAGCAGAAACTTTCAGTATCCAGAGGGAAAGGCAGGGAAAGGCAGCACAATCTGGTAATACTGCATTCTGGCTTTCTTTTAAAAATAAGAAATAGTTGGCTTCAGTTTCATTTTTTTTTGGGGGGGGAAGGGAGGAAATGTGCTTTTCCCCATCTTGTATGTATAGATTGTGTATCAGAATGTATGTTCTTCTGAGGGTAATATACAAAATAATTCATACAGGTCTTAAGCTGTGCTTCAATCTGAGCTTTTGTCTAGTGAAACGGTTAAACAGCTTTCCTCAACGTTTAAAGGGATGTTGTGAAAACAAACTGATATTTATGCAGTGCTTTGAAGGTTTAAAGTGTGCATTATTTATTTACTGTTATCATCAGAGAAGTGATTGATAGCTTCTCCTTATGCTGGTATTGACATGAACCTGTGAATAATGTATATCAAGAGAATGTCAGTTTGTATGCAAATGGTAAAACCAAATGGAATGGATCCTTTGAAATGATAAAGAGATAAGACAACAAAGCTATGGAGCAACCTTAAAAACATATTGCAGTGTTAGAATTTCTACTAAATGTGTGTTCTGTGTTATCAACAACCTTGCACACTGGTTAGTGGGGTCCAAAATGTTCATAATTTAACACAGGGAACATTTTTCATTCAGAAAGAAATTGCACTCAAAAAAACCCCATTAGTATTTTTAAATTAATAGAAGACTGGCAGTAACTCTCTATGACATCTACTTAATAAGCTGTTGCAGTGATTTAGTGATCAGTGAGCACTGACATTCCAAAAAGGAAAGGCAAACTTTGGCATTCGTTTT
>VZTZ01023974.1:0-33409 GCA_013400955.1 Drymodes brunneopygia | reverse complement strand
TTTAATGGACCAGACTTTAGTAGGAGTAAATTGGTGTAACTTGGCTAGTATCACTGAAGCTGCAATTCACCTGTGAATCTGAGTCCAGGTTTTTGGTTTTTTTGGCCTGTTTTAGTGTCTTCAAATGACTCTTACTTTATTATTAGCAGAAGATACTGTGCTGAGGATCAGCCCTGTGTACACAGCATTCTGCTCTTTGTGTTGGCTCATACGTGTGGGGCTTGGCAGTGGTGGAGCAGGGCATGGCTGTCCTGCTCAGCACACAGTTCTGCAAATTGGCTGTTTCCCATTCCTTCTTTTTGGTTCATACTTTTAGAGGTAATGAGTAAAGACAGTTCTACTCTGGAGGCACCTTTATAGCTGATTAAAAGGATTAATAGTCCCCATCATAACATATTTGTCAACATAACCTTCAGATGATTATAATTACCTCTACCAGAACTTGGTAGCTAGTCCTTGCTCCTCTGCTCTTCCATTGCTCACCTCCTTGTTCTGACTTGACTTGTTTTGGGGCATCCCCCAACATTAAATACAGCACTTGGTTTCCAAAACTTAGGGAAGTGAAATAAAGGATGTGCTGTACCTTGGTATTTGTAGGTCCCTTTAACCAAACAGATATTTCAGGAGGCCATCAAAATGCTTCCAGCTTGTAGAGCTACTCTTGGGAGAGCAGGTGAGGCTTGAAGTAGAGTCTGTAGTTTGCTTTCCTTGTCAGGTTTAATTGTGGGAGCTTATGATAGGACTGGATGAGCTTTGACTGGGATTTCCAATCTGCAGAAGATGTTATTGGGCAGGTCACTGTGAGCCCTCCCCACTCTGCTGGCCTCCCATCTGGATGGCTGGAGTGATGTGCTGCAAACTGACAGCTCAGGGACGTGCAAGCGAGCTGCTCTCTGGAGTGCAGCTGCTCTGCTGGGCATTGCTAAGGTGAAGTTGGAATCTGCTGAGATGCCACTGGCTCTCTGCAGTGTGGCAAAGAGGAATTAATGCTTGGATGGCACTGCTGCAGCACTTGAAAGGTGCCCTGGCACAACAGCCACATTGCTAGAGAAGCTCCATTTCTTCTTTTTCGGTCTCTCTTCCCTTCTTTCAAACTCTGTGAAGCAAATGAGAACCTTTGGTCTGGATTGTAGAAATTGCTGCATGGTATTGTCTTTTTAGGGGATAATAAGAAAGCTTATTTCTTCTCTCCCCTGTGCCTGAATCTCTTCTATGCTTTTCACTGTCTTACAGCCCTTTTCCTGTCTTCTACTAAGTAATTTTTGTCTTTTAGGACAAATACATTCTCTACTTTGCTGTCACTTTTAGGTGAAAATGCTAGTCAGTACAAATGTTACTCTGTTGTCTTCTTCAGTTTTGATTTATGTGCATGATCTGGGGGGAAGGAAAAATTCTAGAAATGTCACTGTTGAACCTTTGGGACCCTAATACTTGTACCCTACTTTGCAGTGGGCTGTGTCTGAAAGCACAGACTTGATACATGCCTTACCCAGTAATAAATGCTGCTTCTCTGTCAGGGAGTGGTAAGCAAAGACACATGGATGCTGAAATTTAACTTCTAAGCTAGACCTGACCCTATGGACTGGAAACACTTTTGAACACCTGTTGCAGGCGTGTTTATGTTAAGCAAGATAGAGATGGACCAGTGTGTGAATAAAGGTTCAGGGCACTCAGGGATCAGAGGGAATTGTCCTACAAGCCACTGGCTGTACCTGGGGTAACCTGGAAGCCTATCTTCTAATGTACAAGAATGAGAAATTCTGTGTCTGATATGTTTTCTTCGTGCTGTTGCTATATTGTGTTCCTGATATTAGGATTTCTGTCAAAAATAAATACTGTTGATGTTTTCTTCTACTAACATGCATTTATGGAGGCTTAAGACTCAGACTCACTGCCTACTTTCATGCTAAACAGGTTAAGTTAGGTGGCTGCCAAAACACAGGGTTCAAGAGAGAGGTCAGAGAAATATTTGTGTATAGTCTTAATGCACAGTCTGTTCTAGACAGGTCTTTATATTGATCTTTTTTAAACCTCAGCATTCACTCCACTCTCCTTTATTTGTTTAACTTATTGAAAATATAATGGTCATGAAATGATGCAGAGTTACCAATATCTGACAAACAAAGAGGATGGATTTGAGGTTCCTTTTCTACGTTTTTTTAACCTTTGGCACAATTAATTACTTGCTTTAAAAGTATATTACTTTAAAGGCAAAATTCTCAACCAGTGTTGGAGTTTGAAGTGGCTTAATTGTAGCAATATGAGAATTATTCACTAGCCTGTTGCACTCTATACAGCTGATATACAGTGCCGTGGAGCACTGAGTGTCATAACATCACCAGTTTTAGTCAGAGACAGGAAGCATGATGTTTAAAAATGAGTAAACCTCTTCTGTGACCACAGGATAAACAAAAAGCTTTGAGAACTGTACAAGCAACTGTTTTGTAGAGGAAAATATATCTTGAGATACAGTACAGGATACTCATCTCATTCACTGGGTGCCTCTTCAGCTCTTTGAACAGCACAACCCCTGTTATACCAGCTTGCTAATATTCAGTGCTGGCCTGCAGGCAAGTCTCACTCTTCTGTACCTGGTTGTTTCACTGTGTATCACCACTTTAGCCCTGTGTCACCACTCCCTAAAAGCAAAGTCAGCTTTTCTCCAACTAACCTTTCAGCTTTCACATGAGATCTACTTTTTGCAGCGATTCCAAGTAAAGCCTGTTCACAAGTTTCTGTCTCCAGCTGTGGTGGAATCTTCTGAAAACTAAACAGCTCTTCAGTTTTCTCTGCCTCTTCTTGTTTGATCGCCTCTGGAGATGGGGTTTTCTGTGAATGGGATAAAAAAAAATCCATTGATTTACTATACAGAGGCTTCTGTCTGGTATTAATTATTAAATATCTTGTGCATGAAAAAATCCAAAACCCCAAATCTCCAAAACTCATGAACATCTTTATTGAAAGAATACAATTAAGATTACAAAAAAAGGTGTGTGGAAAACACCAGAACTGATGTTTTTTTTACAGCCTTACTTCAACCAACAGGGATGTTTTTTACAGTGGTGCAGGAGGATTAATCTGACTAAAGACCTTTTATACTTGGAAGGAGTGTGTGACAGTGTCATCGACCCACCCAGATCTATTTTAGGAAGATAGTGAAGCAGTCCTCTGGGCTCCTTGCATATTCACTGGAAGGAGGTGGGTGTTTTTAAGAAAATTCATCAGTGTCCCTCCCCAGAGTTAAGACACTGTGTTAGGAGGGCTGGCTCCTCCATCCAGTCTTCCCATGTTTTTTAAATATAAATTGAAGATTGCATACTGTTTTTCTGTTCTTTCTAGCCCAACCTTCTGCTCCTTCTATGCTATTGTGAAATGAAGCCTGTACAGGGCACTGATGTCATGTTCTGCTAGGAAGGCAACACCCGCTGGCCTTGAAAGCCACGTGCATCTCCGTGGCTGGCGTGGCACAGATGGGCCGTGTGTGATAGCCAGGGTTTGGCAGCTTCTCACAGCCCCCAGTGCAGGCAGCACCCTGCCTCTGCATGGCTCCCCCTCCAGCTGCCCCACTCCCAACTGGCTCATTTCTCCCCAGAGACGTGTGTGTCAGGGCAGGGACACTGGTGGCTGCTGCATGTCACAGGCAGTGGGGTGGAGAGTGGGTGAAGGTCTGTAAGTTTGCAGTGTTGAAACAGTTGGGGGAGGAGAACTGTGTGTTGCAGGCAAAACTGGCTTTGTAAAAGTAATTAGAAAACACTTCTATGGGGAAAGCAAAGGGGTGGGAAAATCCCATCTGTCTTGGTTTGAGGAGCTTGAAATTTAAAGCTAAATCTCCAAGTGCAGGTCCAGGACATGAGCAGCACCTCCACCCAAAACCCTAATGTCTTCCAAATGAGCCTGGGTTTCAAGTAAGTGTCAGAAGACCTGACCAAGGAAACAAAATGTGCAGGCAGCTCTGTGTTAACCCTGCAGTGGCTGCCACAAGCCCTGTCTGTGATTGATTTGGGGACCTGCTACAGCTCCTTCAGGACACTGCTGTGCTCACACTGCCACTGCCCACGGGAGGCCAGATTCTCTGGTGCCAGCCTGGAGTGTGTGGCACAGCTGAGTTATGAGCTGGGACAGGAGATGGCCTAACAACTGCTGTATGGGCAATAACTTCCTTGGGACACTTTGTGGAGCAGAATTCAGCTCTTGTTTTCTGGACTAAAGTTCTTCTTGGTGATTCAGCAGCTTCTGGTCTCCATCGGAGCAGGGAGAGGTGAAAGAACAGAAAGGGTACAAACAGAGGAATCAAGAAGCAGCTTTTTCGTGAAGACCTGAATTGTGTTTCACTGTTTCCTAACCATGTCCTTGGTTTTAATGCAATTAGTGTAGTCTGAGGTAACGTGAATTCATTCAGCTTCTTTGCCTTCAGGACTAAATTGGTTTCTCAGGGAGATCTGGAAATCCCTTCCCTAACCCATTACTGTGCAACATGATATGACGTGTATAAAGGGGAGTACTGCAACTGAGCTTAAGAGAGTAGACTCAGCTGCATGAAAATACCTGCATGTCCAACTCCCACTAATCAGGTGTCCAAGTATATTTGTTTTCTGGGCTGAGGTGATGTAATTTGGAGAGAGGGAATAGGGCAAAGAAAGCTTCCCTTTCTTTCCCTAAAGGTAGAAAAGCAATTTTTATCAGGAAAAGCAGAACATTTACTTGCATTTATTAAATCAAGCTGCCTTTTCTGGTAATGGCCTATCTGCTCTCCCTTCCAGATGCTGCCCAGACTCTACAGTTAGCCCTGCATGTGCATGAGGGGAATGGCATGACCTTGCTGTGTGATCAGAGCTGCATCAGCTAGGCAAAGGGCATGGGTTACAGAAGGAGATTGAAGTATTTAGACAGACGGTCTTGGGCTGCTCTTGTGAGAAATAAAGGAGAAAACTGTTTTGAAGCAAGAGGCAAGACCAAACAATGACTTTTTGCAGGAAAGATGAAGTTTATTTTGTATCAAAATAGCAAAACATTATCTGTGAGTGTTTTCAAATGGAAAACTTTCACTTTTTAGCTCAGGACCGAACTGTTTCATTTTCTGGATGCCAGAATCTCTTTGGTAGATTTCTATGAAAATTGAAAAATGTCAGCCAAAAGCAGACAGTTCAGGGTAAAACTCTTCTTTCCTATTTAAAAAAAGCAGCCTGAATAGGAGGATCATGTAGCCATTCCTTGGCATCACAGCATTTGTACAGCAGCACTGGAATGTGCATTCCATGTATGAATGAAGAAATGCTCATTTTAACTATCTCTTGGGACATGCAGGAGAAGGGGATGTGCTGGCATGGATCATTCTGTAAAATGCTAACTATGAAGATGGGAAGGGAATACCTATGCTTGTTTCATTGCTCTGGCAAAATGAAATGTACTTTTTTGTTATTTCCATTAAGAAAGAGGGGAGATACTTTTTCATGAGGGACATAGGTGCCGATTTGCTGTAGTGGAACATTTCCCTTGCTGTTCCTCTGTTGACATGATTATTTATGCCTCTTGTGCTTTAGTTGCTGTATGAGGTTTCTGCTTGGGAAACCCTGACAGTTCCCTGGGGACACGGGATTGTTTCTCACTCCAGGAGACTCAGTCTCAGCTGGGCACTGCCAGCTGAAGGCATCCCCAGCCCTCCTGTTCCTTCTCCCCCTGTGCCACGGTGGGTAGGATGCAGAGAGAGGATGTTGTGCCACCAAGCACAGTGTCTGCTCACAGTCTCGTGGCCAGACAGTTCTTGGGGTGGTGGGCTGGAGAGGACAGGAGGGAATGTCTCTGCCTTGCCTGCCCCTGCTCTGTCTGCCTGCTGACTTGCAAGCGAGTGGGGTGGCTCAGTGGCTTCAGCTTTTCTTTTCCCATACCTCTTCTCCCAGTTCTGCACAGAGGAGTGGGAAAGTGCATCCCTTGGGACTCCCTTGGGTGGACTGGCAAGACTGAAGCATAGTCAAGCCCCAAAAAAGCAGTGGAGGAAGTGGGAAAGGACAGGAACTTGGATATTGTGTCACAGTGGGTTCAGCTAAGTGTCTATCTTGGGGACATGCTTGTTTGTTTGTTTGGGTATTTTTACTTGGTTTTTCTAAACTTTGATAAGGCTTTTGCTCTCACTGCTGTTTTTGGCCATCAGCCTGCACAGGCATCTAAGCAAAAACAGACTCTTCATTTTTATTTTCTTTAGAGGGAAATCAGAGCTTTTTTTAAATACTTAATGTAGGGAAGCAAAAAATTGGATGCAGACAGTTCATTATAACCATAACTCTTCTCACCTTCTCAAAGCACTGCTGTACACTGAGGTGATGCCAATTCACCCAAGCTCCTTTATGATAAAGCTGTAGAGGTTGCTTTGGAGAGGAAAAAATCCTCAGGTAACCCACTTCAATGTGCCAAGACTAAATGAAATGGAGATAGTTGGGAAAGGGGAGGCTCCCAGCCCCACACTGCCATTCAGAGGGGTCCTTGACTGTTCCTATTTCTATCACAAGAGGTTGTTTGCAAGGAGTCAAATCCTTCTGTATGAAGGAGATGATGTGTTTGTCTGTTGGTGTGCCAGTGTGGAACAATAAGCTTTGTTCCTCCTCTTTTTCAAAATAGATTCATAGTTTGGATACACACACATACACGCACACACACACACACTTACACTTCTACAAATTTGGAAATAGTGGTGAGGACATTATCAGCCTGGACCCAAGTATCACAGCAATATTTGTTGAACTGTTTCTGGTTTTCAGGTCATCTGGAGATTGTTAAGAGCAGCTGGGGATATAATTAATCTTTCTCATCTTGTTTTACAGTATTTCTGCCACTTATGTGTCCTTCAATTTGCTCAGTGGCCTAAACTGGAGATGTGCTTTGTGTTCCTCTTCCAGAATGACTTCTAGAAAGGCAGAAGGAGTATTTCTCAAGCTCCACCTAGTTGTACAAAGCACAGCATAGTCATCATGATTATTGATATAATTTATCAGCATATAATTAAAACAGAAAACTGCAATTATTTATCAGGAGAAACAGTCCCTTTTCAATCCTTGAACTCAAAAGACATATCCTGAATACATCTTGGACATGAAGAAAATTTGTGACAATCAAGGAACAAATGTAAAATACATATTTTTATTAGAAATTACTTACTCTGAAGCAACATTTTAGAACAAAAAAATGTGTGACATCACCCATCATTTGGTTTTCTTAGCAATTGTCTCTTTGGCCAAGTAATGCCAGTTGTCTTCTGTAGGCAAATGGAGTCCTGAGTATTTAATTTCAATGAATCACTGAGATGAGAACTTTCTACAGAAACAAATGGATGGGTTTGGAAGGAACTTGCCTACAGTTCAAAATAAGGGTGGTCTTCATTGAGGTTTCTGTAGTGAATGCTAGAGCGTACATGGAGGAGTCTGGCAGGATCTCCAACAGCCAAATTCTGCCTTTCCATAAATGGTTAAAAGTCCCTTTACACCTGTGGGGAATGTGGTTTGTCATTACCCCAAACAGTGTTAACTGTTTTCACACCCTGCCTAAAGACGTTAATTTCCCCCAGAGGTCTCCATTTGTTAACCCTGTCAGTGATGGTGTGCTGGCTGGGGCCAGTTAAAGGCCTTTGCTGGGGAGCTGGTTGGGATCAGGAGGGATAAGGAATCCTTTGCCTGGGATTTGCAAACTAGAAAAACTTGAACATTCATACTTTACATCGATTATACAGCAGGTCCCCTGGAGAGAAGCACTGTGGACACCCTGAGGAAAGCAAGCTGGGAGATACAGCTCTGGTTTGCAAGGGAAAGCAGAATACTGACTGGGCTTTTGGCTAGTGATTGTTTGGATTTAGTGCTTGCTGAACAAGATAAACACACCTATCCAAGGAATATTTGAAGGTACATCATTTGCTAAGTTGTGTCTAAAGGAACAGTAACACAATTTAAAAAAATTATTTACCTTGTGGCTTCTTCTAAATCCTGTCTCTTATTTCCATTGTAGTTAGGACCAGATGCTCAAGTTTGACAGGATAGTTCCTTCATCTACTTTATTCTTCCTCTTGTATACAGTTGCAATACTTATATTGCTATTTATGCTTTTCTGCACAGCTCTGATGTTTGCTTTTTCTTATGACATATTAAAATGAAATAAATGCTATGAACTAATGATGTTGCTTGAGTATCAAGATATCAGGATATCAGGTAATAGAAAAAATATCAGAAGAGAAAACCTGTTGCAATCTCAGGGTTACCTCTTTCTATAACTCACAGCAAACATAACAATAAATCTGCATGGTGGTGAATTCTCTGTTAGAAAGAAGCATGTGAATATTTCCAAAACAGTCATCTGATTTCTAGAGCTTGAAACAAGACTGGTGGGTGTAAATTTCTAAATCAGGGAGCATTATTTTTTTTCTCTTAACAAAACTGAGGCTAATTCTGAGGTGGCTATTCTAAAATAAGAATGGCATTTAAACAGAAAGAGTTAAGATTCTTACATACCATTTTCAACTACCCTGCTCACCTAGACATGATTCTGGTCAAAACTGCATCACGTGGCTGTTGGTGTGGCAGGGATGTTAACATGGAGTGATTCAGATCCTGGCCTTGGGATGGGAGTGATGAGTGCATCTCCTAGAGTGCACATGCCCAGCAATTTTTTTCCTTTCATGTTTTAGACCAAAATGCAATAAAGAAGACAGGTAAACAGACAGCTGTAAGGGTCCCTACAATGGACCCTTGGCACTGGGGAGTCCTACCCCCTGCCCCACTGCATTTTAGAGGCTTTGGCTGTGTCTGTGGTAGCCTGGAGTTGGGGCAGCTTTGGGATTGCAGGGAGTCTGATTCTTAGACCTTATGACCATTCCAGGGCTCAAAAGGCTGAAGACATGGGAAGATCCCCCTGAAAAATGAGCATGACTTTGTTCCTGGTTGCTCCTTTCCTCCTAGACCTCAGCCAGTATTTTGGGGGACCACACAGCAAATGCTGCAGCAGCAGGCACCATCTGTGCTTCAGGAGGCCACTGCAAGTGGGACTTGGTGGGACTCCTGCAGCTCATTTCTGCCTTTGTTACAGCTTTTTGTAGCCTTGAGGTGTTTGGGAGAAGAGCTCCTCTCAGCTTAAATAGTTTGACCAAAAGAAGATGCAGGAAGGAAGATTTCTACGTAGAGATATTTCTCTTAACTGTGGCTCCAGGGTAAAGGTGTGGCAGCAAAACAAGGAACTCTGCTTTATGTGTGTGGCAGTATGAACAATTTTAGGCATCCTGACTTGGCTTGGCATACCTACTGTTCTACACTGCATCTTAATCCCACGACTCTGATTTTCACAAAAGTCCTCAAATTCTTCTCTTCTCTTGAAATAAGTCCAAGTGTCTTTTGAGCTCATATACAACCTTTGTTTCAGCTGCCTCTCATGATAACATCTTCCACATTTATTGCCTTTAAGCTGGAGCAGTTCTACCTGACAACTTTCCTGTTTTCTCCCAGTTGTATTATTAAAGATGTTTGCAGCCTGTTTAGGCATACCTTGCCTTCCTTTCCCCTGCTGCTCCACCCGAGCTTGGTAGAGCTTACTTTGATCACCCCCATCATGATTTTGAAAATAATCTGCTAGGTCACATCAAAATATTTTCTTTTCCAAGGAAAATAAGCATAACTTGCCCTCACTTCACCCACCTAATAATTTCGGACCCAGTAAGACCCAAGATGTATTTTCACTTTTTTGTTACCCTGCTCTTGCACCCTCTGAGGCAATAATATTCTCTCTGTCACAAGGGACCAAGGGGAAATGGCTTCAAGTTGTGCCAGAGGAGTGTTGGGTTAGATATTAGGAAATGTTTTTTCATGGCAAGGGCTGTCTAACATTGGAACAGCCTGCCCAGGACAGTGGTTGAGTCACCATCCCTAAAAGTCTGCTAAAAGTGTGGTTATGGCACAAAAGGATGATGGTTAGTGATGAACATGGTGGTGCTAAGTTGATGCTTGGATTTGATGATCTTAAAGGTCTTTTCTAACCTCAGAGGTTCTGTGATTCTGTGATTTGCTGACTGAACCAAATTCTTCAGCACTGAGTTTGCTCAGCCTAGATTTGATGTTTAGATTAGAGCCTGAACCCATGTGAAGGTACTGAGTGTTTCTGCATTGACATCAGTGTACAAGTACAGGCTCAGTACTGTGAAACAAAAGCTACTCTAAAGGCCACAGTTTATTGCTGCTGTAGTTTAAGAGCCCTAATCACAGGTACTGTAGTCACGCCAGTGTTTTGGTCTGACACAGAAGTAATGTTTGGGGCAAGTGGGATGAGATAACCCTTATAAATCTGACCCCTGCATTCGGTACCCTTTTCCCAACATATTTTTTGTATCTTATTTGAACTCTTGCTCCACAGCCACTGTTCTGTCCTTTTACTTTGCGATCCATAACTTTCTGTTTGTCTGCATTAGTCATGTCTGACGCTGAACCTTGTCAAAACTTTGTTTGAAAAATCTAACCTCAGTGTGCTATACAGCATCTGTCATGCTTTTCTTATCTGCCACAGCAGCATTATCTTCAAAGATATCCAGCAGGTTAGTTAAGCATGACCTCCTGTGTCTAAATGTATGCTGGCTGTCCTTAATCAAACTGTCTTTCCAGGTGTTCTCATGTCACATCCCTGAAAGTTTTCCCGTGCCAGATGGTAATCCTATCTCTCTGTAATTTCCTGAATTGGTTCTTGACCTCTTTTGGGGGTAGGGGAAAGAAGCCAGGGTGCCACTTTGAGTTCAAAAATTTCTACCAGACTCAGGGTGCTTTATTGCAGTATCTGCTTTACCCCCTCATTTATCACTGTTCTTGCTCAGTCTCATTAATGGGGTCTGACAGTTAATGGCTGCTTAATCCATATTTCACTTTCCAAACCAGTTGGTGTCTCAGAGGGATCACAGGTTTTTATAACTGAGAGGGTACCTTGGTGCTTTGCCAGAAAACCAAAATCCAAAACTGATGTACTCAAAAAGAACAATGTTGTAGCTGCCCTTATTTACTAAAGGTGAAAAACCTTGAATAAATGGCTCAGACCTCCTGCACTAGCATGCAAGGCCTTGGATTTTTTAGAGATGTGTTGGTGGATGGTTTATTTCCTTGAATTGCAGTAGTTATGAGGGTAAGAATGGTGTTAGTGCCTTGTTTTGGCCTTGGATAAACAATCTGCAGTGCAGAAACTCTTAAATAAGGTGAGCTGTCCTGTAGGTGATGAGCATTTCCCCTTCTGTATCCCAGACTGGAGATTTTTTCCTACTCCAGAAAGCCATGCCATTTCTTACCTCCTCTTTTCTTACATGCTAATGACTACAGTCCATGAAAATATTTTTTTCACCTTGGTTTATTTCTAAGCTGGTTTCCTAAATGGAAGAACTGAACCACAGACCAGCTGCATGGGTCTCCATTGCTTCTTTTTAGTGAGTCAAAGATGCACATTTCTCAACCTATCACTGTGGTTGAGACATCAGCAGTAAGAAGGATAATCAGTGTGAGTAGGTATGGAGAGGTCTTGTTCTTCCTTGTGGGTCTACAGAAACAGAGAGTAGAAATGAAAGAATAAAGTGACAGAAAATTATATCATAATACAAAATACTGAAAATATGTATTAGAAAACATGTAAGTAAAGACAAATGCTGTTCTTCGATGATTTCCAAATTCTTGGCTCTTTTTTAAAATATTAGATTAGTCCCATTTTAGGTCCATGAGAAATGAAAGCATACTTTTGGATTTCCATGCTAAATGCTGTTTTCAAGAGGCCAAGATAATATTTAACTAAACAGCTTTCCCTGCCTATTAAATACTCAGAGCAAAAGCTTTGCATACCTCTACAGGTCAGAGTAACTGGAATTACCTTTATGGAGTGCCCTCATTTGCTTTTTAATTAACCTCCATGCCCTTAATGTTGTGATAATTAAGGGATGTATTTAAAGATCTCAGATCAGCAGCACATGTACTGCGATCAGGTACAGGAGATCTTCTCTGGATAAAGGGATTTGTTGAATCAAGGCCAAACAGGAAACTATTTTCAGTCAATGGGTCAGTATGATAAATGGGGTTTAGCCTTTGTCCATACAAGAGCAAAAGCTTGCAGGTAATTTTATGCATACAGGGGATGGGAGTTTTGCTGTTGATTGTCACTGCGTGAGCAGGGGCTGTTTGTAACATTTAAAGAAAAGTAGCTGTGTAAGGGATTGGGTCACTGGTGCCACAGGATGAACTTGGCCTTGAATAAACCAAGTCTTGCTCTCTTCCCTTCAATTCCCATTCACTGCTGCTTCAGTTAGAAAGCTGCCAATATTTCTAGAGTTTGGGAGGACTGTGCCTCCAGGTCGAGCTCTTCAAAGCCCAAAGGGTGGCTGAAATGCTTAGGAGATTCCCAAATAATCATTAACATTTTGATCCCTTATCCCTGTGAAGTAACTGCATAGTTCCATATGTTTCTCTTACAAAGCTTTCACAGCCCTTTTTTCCCCTCTAGTTTTGCATTTCTTGCTTTCATATACTAACCTCCTTTAGGGATAGGCCAAAAAAAGAGCAGAAGTATGAATACAAAACTGAGAAAACTCTTTCAACAAACATTACCACAAACCTGCATACCAGTCTGTTTTGTTACTATAGCAGCAGCACTAGTGAGGTATGTTCAAGCTGTGGGACCATAAATCAAATGCAAACCTTCTAGTTGTATCCAGTAGGATCTTGTCCTGCTCTTCAATCTTCCCCTACCTGTGTTTACTGTGTAGTTCTGCTTTGGATACTGGCACGTCTGAAGCATAATTTATAGAGGAAATCAATTTCCTCTCCAGACACAAGCCAGAAATGCCAAATTTTATGGCTCCATCAGCTGAGAAGACATTTTCTCTTGTGAGTCAGCTTCATTCTGGTTGTTTAATAGGTATTAGTAAGTGCAGAGGCTGAAAGCCTTCAACTCATTCTTTTTAAAAATTCCCAGAATGTAAATTTATATTCAACATTTGTTTGGAAACAATCCAGAAGAATTTGGATTGCTACTTCATTGTTAGGCAAATAACTGTATGAACAGGCTGCTCAGTTTTGTTAGAGGAACAAATGTGGACTGAAATGATTGGCAAGACACAAATAATTGGTTTGGCCAGTGGCCTGGTTTGGCTTTTTGGTCAGTTTGTCTGTCTTTGTTTCTTTCTCCAAGTAAAATGAGCTTCCCAGTTCATCTTTCATTTTCAGTAGAGCAAGTCTAGCCAGTCACTTTTCTTCCATGATTGATCAAAAGATCCAGAAACAGAAATGCAACCAAACCATGTGCAGTATTTGAAGGAAGGCTGTCACATCTTTTTTTATTAATTTGATTAATTGCAGGAAATTCCAGTTTCTAACTGACATACTATCCTGCAGATGCTCTTCAGAGAAAGAGATTGTTCCTTCAAGAAGCGTACCATGTGTTGGGTTTCCATGTGTTTGGTCTCCTTAGGCCTTTTTCTACATTTTGTCTTTCTTTTTGAAGCAGGGGAGAACATAGGTGAAGTAGGAATTTGTGTTAACGTAACTCTCAGCTTTCTTTGGCACCCAGTTATTTTAATGTGATAAAATGTCAGTGGAGCAAACATGGTTTGTGTGGTCTCTAGCTAATGGACACGGCATCTGTGCTGGTAAGACTTGAACATCTTATCTCCACTGGCAAATTGGAAGGCTTAAGCATGACTAGAGGTGGCAAGCTGTGAGCTTGGTATGGACAAGAATATGCCACTCAGAAAATACATAGAATGGGCTGCAGAATAATGGAGGAAAACATCTTTTTCCAAAATAATGGAGAAAAACTTCCTTTCCCAGTGACCCCTTTCACGTCCCACCCCCATCCTCATTTGCTTCCATGTTGGGTAACTATTGAGGAGTCGATATGTATAAATGTGGTTTTTTTCTGGCTGGTTGGGTTTAATTAAAGCCACTGGTCAGAATACTGCTGGTGAACAGTTTGGTTTTGCACTCAGAGCAGTTTAGTTTTCACACTAAATACAAGACTGCACCAGGAGGTTTGGTGACTTCACTGCTCTTGCTCTCCCCATCCTCATCCCCTCCATTTTCATAGCACTGCAGATGAACTCTGCTCTCTCATTGTGCATTCCATTGCCCACTTCTGTAGTGGACACAGGGCATCTGAGATGAGCTTGGAGCACGTAGCAGCTGGACAGTGAGAGCTCAGTCTTTAATGAACGTGATATCATTCTGCAGAAATGGCTCCTCTGGTTTTCATGCATTGAAACAGCTACAATATCGGCATGATCTCATACATTGTTTCCCCTGGGCAGTTTACAGATGTCTTGTCTCCCCCCTTGCACTGGCTTGAATCCTGTGTACCTCCACTGCATTGTGTTGTTTAGTCACCTATGTACACTTAATGTACCACCTGGGTTTTATTTTCAAGCTGATCTCCTTTGTGCCTTGGGCTTTATTATGGATTCAAATGGACACACCCAAACACATTCTTCTTTCTGCATGCTTATCTTTCTTTTCCATGCTTTATTTGAACATATGACAAGTGTAGTCTTTTTAGCCATGTATTTGTTCTCACAAATTGTGCTGAACATAATCAAATACATGATTTAGTGAAGAGACTAAAAGCTTTTACTTTTTACTATTTTTACTTTTTGTTGTTCTTACTACCTTTGTGTTCAGTTCAAGATTTCTGTGGTGGGATGTACATCTATGCATGTGAGATACTTGCATCACACATGTTTATGATTACCTTGGAGTGCATTCCTAGGTTTCTGCACCAGTGGAATAAATTGCATTTAGTTTGCAGTTCTGACCTTCTCACCTGCACTCTGCTCACTATAATCTTACTCTGCAGGAATTGCTTTGAACACCTCAATTCAATAAGGCTGTTTTTATACAACACACTATTTTCCAATAAAAATAACCTGCTATAAAAATACTTCTCTTTTTTCCCCTTTGCCATCACTTGCAGCCTCCACTGAGTCACAGCAAGGAATGAATATTGTGCTGATCTAAAACTTAAGAACTACAGGCTTAGGACTGTATATATTAAGAACAGATTATCTCATGAATCAGCTAGGCTAGAACAGAAGATGTTTCACCAAGGTCCTTGAAAGCTTTCTTTTACAACTGGCAGGAATAAGAAAATGTTATCACACCTAAGAAATAAAAGAATTATGTGGTTCAAGATGTAGGATAGAAATTATTATTCCTATTAGGGAAAAGCAGACTAAGACAGAGGACAAGGTAAAGTGGGAGGCTAGGAGATGAGCCAGGTTGTCTCTTTGCCTTTCTCTTCCATGTTCCATTCATTGTCATGAGGAGAATGGTGGAATTGCTGTTCAGGGCCCTGCTCAAATTATCTCACTTCTATGAGCATGCCCATGAGAGGTACCTATGGCTTTTATTTTCTAGAAATTATGTTTTTCCTCCAAATTATCTGTTAGGGATTCAATCCAAGAAGTTTGAGTACCATTTAATTGTAACTAGTAAAAGATAACTGGTACAATAGTTGTTTCAGAGAAGTTTTTCTATTTTTAACCTGAATATGAAACTATTTGGTGACAAGCTCATGTTGGAATGGCATGTATAGATATTGTCACCCAGACACTAGCAGAAAAACAGTGCATTGTGTTGTCTGTTTATATACACACTCCACTTTGAACACTTGCCAGTTTTCTGTATTTTCTAACTACGACTTTGAACTCAATTAAAGTCATATAATAGATGGTATTTTAAGACATTTAGCAGTGGCACGCACAGCAGATGTTTTGGGAACATGTTTTAAAGCAGAGATAGCAGCTGATGATGACTGCTTTGGTGCAATGAAACAGTAGGCACTGACCAGGGGATCTCTCATCCTGCCTACTCCTCCTCCCAGCATTTAGTTTGATGGTGCAGAAACTGAACAGTGAATTCACAGGCTAAATCAGCTGTCTATCAAGAGAGTCTTCTAATTGTCTCTTATGTGCCCAAAAGGGTAAGGGAATTTGTTCCCAAAATGCAGAGGGAGGAGTGAGAATGTGGCTCGGCTTGCTCTAGTATTGGGAGAACCATGGGATGTGCCCTGAGCAGACCCAGCAAGGAAGGAGACAAAGCTGAGAAGGTACCATGTGTTTGTTTACACCCAGTCTAGGTGTAGTGTAGATCCCTCTAACTGTGGGACAACTCTGATGTAGGGACTGAAATGTGATTTGACTAAGAGTAAGTCTGATTGCCCTGACTTCATAATTAAGTGAGACTTAGTCAGTCTGCCTCTGACTAAGTATAACTGCATCAAAAATGCAGCAACCAGTCTGTGCACAGGGCTGGTTCCAGGGGACTGATGTGGCTCTGCTGGTTCACATTTGTTCCAAAAACAGCACCAAGGTAACTTTGTGCTGGCAGGCTTTGTGCAGGATCGGGTGTCGTTCATCCTCCCACAGCTGGCATGAGGCCAGCATAAACTCCGTATCATCTGTTCTAGCTAATTCATCTTAAATGTGATTATGTGCCCTGGGCTGATCCAGATCAAATGTGTACTGAGAGCAAAGAGCCAGGATTAATGATCATGGAGGCGTGACCTGAATTCAGCCATGGACGAGAAAACTTTTGATAAAGTCTGGTTGCTCTGACAGAGCTGCTCAACACTTCTTTCCTTGGGGACCAGGCCTGCAAGCAGAAAAGGACCAAGTCACTTATAGGAAAGGTTTTTCAAGGTGGTGATATCTCTTTGTCCTCTCCAAAGGTGCCTGTGTTTATTCTCCTCCTTTGAACTACATAACTGTACGCAGGGGAATTAGGAGATCTTTGTAGAGTACCAGCTTCCATTCAGCTCAAAAGAGACCATTTTGCTATGGTCTGTTCAGATCTGATGACAAAAAGTTGAACGCTTCAATTGCTAGGACAGACCTGAGTCTCTCCTAAATTCTGTATATAAGAGCCTCTTCTTGAACAAAGCTTCTGCAAGTTTCTCTCTTTCTTTCCTCAGTTTGAGGTCAGGGCTGCTGAATGTGCTCCTGGCCCATTTCCACATTGGAGTGCAGAAGTTTCTTCCTGTACCTCTTGCCTACCAGCCTGTGGTGACCACTCTCCAGAGACCCAGCAGCGCTACTCTCCACTGACCAGCTGTGTGGTGGTCACGGGTGCCTGTGCTGGATAAGTCTTTGGGTGGGAGACCTCTCAGGACCTGGCTTTTCCTGGCAGGTCACTGCCAGGAGGAAAGGAGGAGGAGAAGAGTCTGTAGGTCGGCCTCCTGTAGCCCAGAGGACCTTCTGACTGCAGAGCCATTGTAAGGCATGAAAGTTCCCTGGGGGAGAGGAAAAAGCTCGGGTGTTAGTCCTGGCATTGGAAGGGCTACAGCAATGGAGAGCATACAGTGATGATCTCCGATCTGCTTACAATCCACTTGCAGCTGCCCAAACATCAGTGTTGTAAAATGAAGCTCAGATGGTGGCTGGAGAGTGGCCAAGGCTGCCTGAGCTCATTATGGAAAGCTGGAGGTAGTTTTGCAGTGAGAAGTGCACAAAGGTACCTGTTTTGGAAACACATGGCTGTACTTCACCATCCTACTTCTCCACCCTGATCCTCATGCCAAAAGCCTTTGGTCACCTTTGGCTCTTCTTGCTCTCATGTCCCAAACCATCTGCAGTAGAAGCTTTGGGCAGACTCCCCTCTTCCACCCAGAACGTACCCACGTCCCTAAACACCACTTCTATTCTTCCACAGCCTTACTTCTTTCATCTCCCTCTCTATAGCCATGTTGTCACCCTCTTTGAATGGCTACCTCTGTTTCCTCCCGTGATGCTCAGCCACCCTTATCTCCCCAGAGGTTTTCTCCTCTGCATTGCTTCTCTTCCACACTGTCCTCTGACTCATTTGCCCCACCAGTGCTGCTAACCTTGCCTGCAGATTTTCCTTTTGCTTTTACCAACCATACTTTAGATATGAAATCTACAGTTGATCTTTAGGTAAAGTCATTTCCTGGCCCTGAAGACACTCCTTAACTCTGTTTACGCAGAATTACGCAGCTGAGAGACACTGATGAGAGGAGTCAGCACTTCGTAATATTTCAGATATACAAATTGAAGCATTTGCTTACATCTTTCTTACCATACCTTTGCATATTACTTTGGCAGACAGTGGTGAAATACTTAGATCACAAACTCCCCCAGGCAGAGAGCAGGTCCTCCTATCTGCTTTTTACTTGACACTGGTACTGTTATCACATTAGCTTCTCATGATGGTAATTGGACCTGAAAATGGAGGGATTTTTTTTTCTTCACACAAAGTTTGTGACGTTTTGATGAAGTACATTCCCTAACATCTAAATATATTACTTCTGAAACACTGCCAGGGCACTTTATGACTTTTATACTTCTAGATACTTAAGGTTTCCACTCTTCCCTTTAGCCTGGTCAAGCCGATGGTTCTCCTGTGGTAAAGAGACACAGCCCATCCCAGATGGGCACCTGATGTGGGGTTGTGAGGCATGCAGGATATGACCCCAAGGTGAGACCATGAGCAACACATGGAAATAGATCCCCAGGTTCACTGCATCAGCATGTAACACCTCTGGTCTACAGGATTTAGTGTACTGATGTTTTTCAATAGAAAAGAGAAGTTTAGTAGGAAGTGTTCCTTTAAGCAGAAACCCAGTTTTCACATAATTGTTTTCCAGAGGAAAAAATTCTATCAGTTCTCATAATATCAGTAACTGAACCTTGATCTGCTGCATTTTATACCTCCAGGATCTTTGGAACTGTTGTGGAAGGCTGTATATAGCTGAAAAGCACTGAAGACTCTACTGTACATAGTGGGGATGGAAAGCACTATTTGGAGAAAATGAAGGTGGTCAGACTATCTGTGTAATTAGCAACAAAACCAAGGGAAGTTTGGAAATTCATTCCATCATCGTATTTCTAATCCATTTTTAAAGTGACCTGGGAAATACAATCTCTCAATGTTGGAGGCTACTGGCACAAACCACCCCTCATTCATATCTCAGACACTGAGGAATGAGAGATGGTTTCATTTTTGAAAAATCAAATTCAAAAAACACTGAAAATATCTGTGTGTGCAACTGCCAGTGGGCAAATTTAAAGTAGTAGATTGCTCTTCAGTATTAATCATGTTAATTTATATCTAGATGTGACTCATTTATTACTTATGAAAATCAAAGCAGAGTGATTTTCTTTACTGTATGTAGGAAGAGGGCAAGTGCATGTGCATGTGCGTGTGTGTGCATATGTGTGCACTATCAAAAGAGGGAGTTACTTCACCAGGCACACTTCTTTGCTGCCTTTCATCCCTGCAATCCACGAAACAAGAATTAATGTAAAATCAGTTTTCAGTCCTTTCATTTTTATTTATTTATTTATTTATGCTAAGGATTACCTGTCTCAGTATTTTGCTTCATTTGTTTCCTGGACATTTCTCAAGTCAAGATGTCTGACAGAACTACAGGAGGTTTTACATTCAGCATTTTGATATTTCCCATGTTTTGTTCATTTTCAGAAATTATCACAAGAATAGCTTGAACCAATTTGACCTGTTTGTACATCTCATAGCACAATGGAGCTCTAATTGAGGCATCACAGATTACTGAGCTGATGCCATTATTATTTAAAAGTAAGTAGGTACCTATTAGGAATATTTATTCCCTGTCTTCTATCAAGAAAACAATCTTCGAAAGAGAGTAGTGTTTTTGTCGTATTTAGGGTATTGATTACCTACTGCTTTGAAATAAAAGGAGATTTATATGCTCTGCTGCTAGATAATCTGTGAAGGACTTTTATGGTAAGATTGAACTCCCAGGCTGGGAGCCAAGAAGAGAGAGGATGTTTTGCAGCTTGGCTTTACCTTTCTCACATGATTCATTGGATGCTATTTACATCTCTTTGTACCTCTGCTGAGTTCTCAATTTCACAAGAAAGTTGTAATCGTTGTAATTGTCAGAATGCTGAGCTCTCTGGCCTCCTGGGCCTGAAGGAATTCTTGCCATGATAAGGAGAAAATGTGCGGATAGTTCTGCTTTGCTGGCAGCCCCAGGTGTGCAGAAGTCATGTCCAAGTCACCTGAGATTTGCTTAAAAGAGAAAAGGAAAAAAAAGTAATTATTGTTCTTAATATTCTAGGTCTTGAAACATTTTGAAGTGTTTCAAGTCTTTTTCATTAATCTGCAGTGAGGTTAGCTAGAAGAAATTTAGTTTTAAAACAAAGCAGGGTTTCAGGCAATCAGGAGATACCAAGACCTGAGGCTTCTGGCAAGCCAGCAGACCCTGTAGTTAAAATGGTAAGGGTCAATGTCTAGTACATTACAACTAGTACACAGTTCTGTAGATCATAGAATTATTAAGGCTGGAAAAGATCTCTAAGATCACTGAATCCAACCATTAGGATGTTCTTCCCAGGAGAAGAAATGTAGAGCGTCAGGAAGAGAGCAGTAAAGGAACCTGCACGTTCCATAATGGCAGCAGTAGTTTCCTGAAACTCCCCTCAGCTTTGATAAATGGAGATATTGTGGGAATTTGTAGGCAGGGGAAAAAAAAGTGCGGTTGGAAAAAAAAGGCAGAGGAGTGAATCTTCCTGCTTTCAGACACATGCAGAGTTAAGCGGTTGCAAAGATGCTGAAGAATTTAGAATTCCTGTCAGTGTGTCAGTAGGCGTGTTTTGCACTGCTTTGTACTGGCTGCATCTGAAGGAAGCACTGAGTAACATGTTTCTGGTAGCAGAGGTGGAGGTAAAGGAGCACTGTCTCCCAAGCTTTTCATGAAGTAGTAACACCATACTTTGTGTTGGCGTGAGCAGTTCCGAGTGCAGGCTGTGCATTCTCCACAGCCTGGAATTCCGTACCTATTCCATGCTGCTTCCAGATTGCCTTGCTGAAAACACTGCTTCCCCTGCTAGCAGCATGTGCAGTCCAGACCTGGTCCTACCTGTTTTTGTTTGGTTGTTTATTGCACACAGCAGCTTTGATTCGGTGGAGGATGGGAGCAGAACTTACTTGTAAGGATTCAAAGCATATGATAAATACAATGCTCTTCAAGGGCAGCATAAGAAACACAGATGGAGAGGATTTTCTGCTGCTGTATGTTTTCACAGCCCCACTCACCTCATGTGTCCAGTGGCACCAGTCAGGTACCACAGCATGAGGGCAGGGCCCCATCTGACAGACCCACCCCTGCTCACCTGCAGCCTGATCAGCAGCACAGTCCTGATTTTTGGGGAAAAAAGATGAAAACTTCAAAAGCTGAAAGCTTCCACAAGTGATTTTTTTTTCTCTGGGATGCTGCAAAATTAATGTTTCCCCGGTGCACAGTGAGACACTTGGCCAAAATTGCCAGTTGCTGGCACATGAGGAGAGGGCTGCCACTGGCAGAGCAACCTGCTGAACACCCACCCTGCAGCCAAGGCTTGTGAGCTTGAAGCTGCTGTGCACTGAAAAACCCCATTTGGATTATAAAGCCTGGCAGGAGAGCATCCCAGCTTCTGGCAGCACCTGCAGGAACTGCTCCCTGCTTCCTCTCTAAAAATCAGTTTTAGGAAATTCATGTGGCTGCTTTTTCTTTACTCTCCTTGCCTGAATCAGTGTTGTGGTGAGGCAGTGACAGGGCAGGAGGTGGTGTGGGGGTGGTTGGGAACCCCAGCCCCGGTGCTTGCCAGCAGCTCACTGCCGCTGACAAGAGTTTGGACCTCACAGCTTGTGCCCAGTGTCCACTGCAGACTCCTTTTTCACTAGGAAAATCACCTATGGAGGGTTATTGAGTCTGCAAAAACCCAGTCGGGGTCTGGGAGTGACATGTAGTTAAAATGAAATAAATGAGGATGTCACTTGAGTTCAGCCTTTTCCAGGGTTGTCAGAGATTAATGGTTTATTTCAAATTCCTGACATAGTTCTCAGTCTCAGATTCTGGCTGCATCTGTTAATCCTCCTGGCTGTGTGAAAATCTGGCAAATAGGAATCGTAAAGTTTCAAAAGGCAGAACATGAATTAAGATCTCCTGAAGATAATTTTCCAAACTTTTTTGGTTTTAATTGAGATTTTAAAACTACTCCCATTCTGGCTTGAAGTGTTAGTCACAGTTTTTGCATTGCCTGGGGCAGACAGTGCTGCATAGTCTATGTGTTTTGAAATTTCCAATCATTTGCTCTGTGTGTGCATGATTTTATTAATTGGATTATATTCTGAGTGTACATATACTGCACTATATTTATGGAAAATAGAAAAATAAAATAGTTCTTATAATATGCCAATAGAGAAAAGCAACTGATAAGACAGGTTTGAATCATCTGCCCTCAAAGTGGTAGTTAGAGATGGGGCTTGAACTGTTACTATTATTGTTCTTCAAACCCTCTTTCTAGATGAGATTGATCTTTCTCCTCCAAGGCTCTTGTTATGGTCTGAAACTTCCATTTATTTTAATTTCCTTCTTTTTCCTGTCATTGAGCATCTCCTTTTGAAAGGGCTGTCATAATGTGTTGGGTGGAAACTCAGTTTTGCTTAGCAATGCTAAGATATCATTGTTCTCATAGGTTTTGTAATGGGTTTCTCCAAACTCCAGGTAATTCTTGACTGGGCTGATGAGGTTTCATGTTTGCTCTTCTACTCAGTGCATTTATACACCAGGTTTTTAAATATATTTTGCAACATTTAAGTGACCCCTGGCAGAAAACACGCAATGATTTCTTTAGGCCAGCTTATATGTTGTCTGTACCAGTGGGGCAACAAGCACTAGGCAGGGACACTTGGAAACTGTTTCTGCCACTGACTTCCCTTCTGCTGTGTTTAATTTCCTTTCTATAAGTGCCATAGCCTTCAAATAGGGATAAACCTCACAGCAGTAAGCCTAATAGTGATATTGGAGATGCTTAATAATTTTAGGTTTGAGCAACACATGAAACAGGTCAAACATCCAAAAGTAATTTTTCTCTCCAAATTTTTCAGCTCTATCATTTCCTAAAATTCTCCACTTAGTGAATAGGAAAGTTCAGAGAGGAAAATGGCTCCTGTGCAGTGGAAGTGTTTCCTCTGCTGCAATTGTGGCAGCTCATGTGAGCTTGTAATTCCTTGAGCCTTGACCCACACTAGTCACAAAAAGAAACTGTCTGAGGGCGAAAAAGCTGTTTTTTTAAGAAAGGTAATTTGGTTTGTGTTTTTGCTTAAAGGACATTTGCCCTTTTTACATCCAGTGCATTATATGTTTCCATAGAGCAATTCTACCCTTTCAGTCAGGATGACCTTTATTTTATATTTAAATGCAACAGCAAAACAAGGAGAAAAAAAGAAGTTAACATGAGTTCTTCTTCAGAGCTCCTTCGCTGCCTCACTCTCTGCACATGAATGCAAAATGGCAGCTGCCACTGCAGCGCAGTTGAGAGTTCCCATTTGAAAATGCAGTGCTTACAAAAGAAGCTGAAACAGCCACAAGCTACAAAACCCAACATCTGATAAATGGAAAAGGACAAAATCAGGTCATGGAGGCAGCGCGAATCTTTTGCCCTTGTATCGCATCTCTCATCTGTGGATCTGGAGTCACCATGCAGGCATCATTCTGCCTCCTGCGTGAAGTGGGAAGGGGCAGAGAGAGCCTTGGATCCCAGGGAGATGGGGCAGCTGTGTGTTTAGATACAGCACCATCTTTTTAAGAGGGGAGGTGAAGAATTTCAGGCCTGGCTGAAGCTGCAAAATGGCATTTCGTTAGGCACAGGTAATTAACTGAACTGGAATTAATGCTCCTGTGTGCTACAAAAAGCGCCCTAGGATTTTAATCAAGGCTATTAGTCAGCATATTGGTAAAGCGACGCTGAATTCTGCAGCCCTCCTTATGCGGCAGTCTCAGTTGATTAAAAATTCACCAAGAGCCTTCATTTTACTTCCCCTGCACCTCCAAAAGCACCATGTGGCAGAAACATTTTGCCAGGTCCCAGCAGCCTCAAGGAGCTTCCCTGTGAATGGGCAGCTCTTCACCTGGGGGCAATGCAGAGGGATTCCTTCCAGCCCAGGAGCCCCCAGGCTGGCTCAGCCCTGCCTGCCCTGGACCCCTAGATGAGGAGCCCCAGGCAAGCAGGGAGGGCAGGTGAGAAGCTGGGCTTTTACTCTTTCAACTGATCTATCTAGTGCAGAAAGATAATGCATGTGTCTGTTTAGGTACTGCCACATTAGAAAGAGCCCTCATGGGTGAGTTCCTGGTGGCCCAAAAATGGACTGGAAGGAGACTATGCCTACTATTGGAAAAAGCAAATGGATGCATTCCCCACTGGCACCACTCCCCCTGCATTTCAGAGGATTTCTGGCCTATTCATGCATGACTACTGATAGCCAGTGAAGTCACAGCACCATAAGCCAGGAGTTACAGTGTTAGGCATATTTCGTATTTCTAAGTCAGTGCCAGTGATTGGCAGTTTATGATTTTGGCTATTTTGCCATTCAGCCTAGAGTGCTAAGGTATTGCTCAAAATTAATTTGAACACTTGCATGTGCATGCATGGAAATGTGTGTAGATGTGCATATGCACCATTTTCCATTGTGTATCTGAGTGATTGCTGGGTACAAGCTCTGATCTTTGCTGACAGGTGGAGCAGAGCCCTGCTGCTTGGGACTGGGAAGTTTGTACCTGCAGAAGGAGACTGCCCAGTTCAAAACAGGAGTACAGATCACCCTTAGGTTTATGTCTTCAGGATTAGAATTTTTGAGGAACAAGCTATGGCGACACCAGCTCCCTTTGCAAAGTATCTTCAGTGTGCTCTTTTACTGAAAGAGCCTCATGCCTCATCTGTGTGGCAGGGTAGGACAGCACCCACACATCTTCCTGCCAGATGAAGACTGGTACCAACTATGGTAAGTCAGGAGACTGGCCTTGACTAGATAATGGGAGCTTTTAAAGTCAGGTAGTTCTTTTTGTCTCTGAAATTCCCATTAATCTCTTCTCAGCTTCTCTCTATTCCTACTGCCATACCTGGCTTTTAAAAGTAAGACACCCTTGGTCTCCACTAAACATAAAGAAAGAAACATGAAACAGAAGCTATAATTGCTTTTCTAAGAGTGGTTCTTCTCCCCCACTCCTTTTTCCTGCTGTTTGGTCACCTTTATTTTTCCCTCTTTCCCAGAGGTTTGATGTCTCTGCTCATCATTTTAACTGTCAATAGTACACAGCAAGCTTTGTGGAGCAGGGACCTTGGGTCTGGTTTTGATCTCAGGCTCACAGATGTGAAGGGAGTTACTCTAAGTTTCTGGTGGTGTAATTGAGAGCAGGATTGAACCCTCCTCGGGGATATCAGGAATATGGATGGCATCCACCCCTCGCATCACAGAAGTGCTTGTTAATGCTGCAGTGGTTCTGTGGAGAGAACTTGAGAGTTCACTTGTCACATGTCTGTGTGTGTTTGTCTGTCTTTCCTCACTCTCTGTTCTCTTCTTGCTCCATGGCATTTAATTTAGTATTAGCTACCATTTGCTTATACGATGTTGCAAACTAATTACCAGAAAATTTATTTTTCTAATTTCCTTCCTTCCTTCCACGCCTTCCTTCCTTCCGCGCCTTCCTTCCTTCCGCGCCTTCCTTCCGCGCCTTCCTTCCTTCCACGCCTTCCTTCCTTCTGCGCCTTCCGAAATTCCTTCTGAAATTCCTTCCGAAATTCCTTCCGAAATTCCTTCCTTCCTTCCGAAATTCCTTCCTCCCTTCCTTCCGAAATTCCTTCCTTCCTTCCTTCCGAAATTCCTTCCGAAATTCCTTCCTTCCTTCCTTCCTTCCGAAATTCCTTCCGAAATTCCTTCCTTCCTTCCTTCCNGCGTCTTCCTTCCTTCCGCGCCTTCCTTCCTTCCGTTTGCGTCTTCCTTCCTTCCGCGCCTTCCTTCCTTCCTTCCTTCCTTCCTTCCTTCCGCGCCTTCCGCGCCTTCCTTCCTTCCTTCCTTCCTTCCTTCCTTTCTTCCTTCCTTCCGCGCCTTCCTTCCGCGCCTTCCTTCCGCGCCTTCCTTCCGCGCCTTCCACGCCTTCCTTCCGCGCCTTCCTTCCTTCCGCGCCTTCCTTCCTTCCGCGCCTTCCGTCCTTCCTTCCGCACCTTCCGTGCCTTCCGCGCCATCCTTTCTTCCTTTCTTCCTTCCTTCCGCGCCTTCCTTCCTTCCGCGCCTTCCTCCCCCCCCCCCCCCCATCCTTTGCTAAGGGTGAAGTTAACTGCTGTGACCTTCCTTGCAGAGGTCACCCTGAGCTGCTAGAGGAGCACATGAGGGTCTTAAATGCACCCTTATCAGGGCAAATGAATATTTGCTCCAGGGCGTTTTTGGCTGGTATGGAGCCAGCCCAGCTTGATGCCAGTTCCCCTTGGTTTTCCCCTTGCAGGAAGCATGTCAAGGCGAGGGATACTGCATTCCAGTGGCTGAAGAGCACAGCATTTGCATCTGCCTTCACAACATAATGGCTTCTGAGAAACCATTGCAAGTCAGCACTCATTAACAGCCCCCAGTTTGCTCTGGTTTCTGCCAGCAACAGATTCAGCTCTGGGTTTGGTGAAAGCAATACTATGGCTTAGAGCTGAGCCGGGCACAAGCAGAGAGCTTTTGGAGTGAAGGAGACACTGCAATCTTAATTAGGGGTGTGTCTACCTTATTTCTGCTGTAATTCTTTGGTAGCCAACATGGTTATACCATAAATGAATGCTGTTTTAAATCAGAGGTGTCTGGAGAGGGAGAGCAAAGGCTAATACAGGGAAATACATTCTTGTGACTAATTCTGAGGAGGCAGTGCTCCTCTCAGTGTTCTTAAAGGCTATTTACAAATAGCAGAAATGGGGAAAAAAGTGTTAAAATTCCTTGCATTTGGAACGCCAATTTGAATTTGAAGAAATGGGACCAGCTCTAGTTCTTGACCTACGCTTGCAGTGCTTAATTTTCTGTGGCGACTGTGATGGATGCAAACGCACTGGAGCTGGCATTAAATCAGGGCTAACTGTGGAGCTGCATCAGCACAGAGCTAACTGCTTGAATATTTAGCCGCCTTGTCAAGCAGGCTCTGCTGCATGTGCTGAGCTGGGAGCTTTCTTGTCTCCACTGCTAGCAAGCAGCCGAGGCACTGGGCTTAAAGTCCCTGTGTGCCTGTGGCCACATGAACTGTGTTCCCTGCTATGTGATAGCATCTGCACTCACAGGTATGACATGACCCCTGGGGGAACTGCTGCTGAGGGAGCTGGTTTTACCCTTCCCGTTGTCCTGGCTGTGCATTCCTGCCCCTGTGCTGTAATTCATTTTTGCTGGATTAGTTTCAGCCTGAATTAGTTCCCCTGGTCTGGCTCACCACAGGGCTGAGCAAATGCTTGTGCCAGCACAAGGCAGAGCAAAGGTGGGGATGAAGGAGCACAAAAGGATATCTTGGAGAAGTGGGGCTGGGGAAAAGCAACTGTGAATTTTTTGCCTTTTGCTCTTGATTTCTTCTTCTTGTGTGATGAAGAGATATTGCTGTTGTGTCTCCTTGTTTGCTTTTAATTTCCTTCCTCAGCCTAATTAGAGAAATGAAGGAATGATGATAGGTATTATACCTAAAGGCCAGCTTATCTCTGAGTGAGCCCAATTGCTTTTAGTTGCTGCATTTTGCTTCCAGTGCTTCATATAATTCACTACTGAATGGTTTCCCCAGTGTGCCTGGCAAGTTTGGCTGAGCACATTTCCAGTAAGCCCCGTATGCACCTGGCACCCATCAGTGCCACGGGTCCCCTCACTGCCCCAGCTGAACCCCAGTGCTCAGGGCTTGGTGCTGAGCAGTGTAGGAGCTGAATAATTTCTTGGTGGTGACCTGTGAATCTCTGAGAATCCCTTCTTTGTAGTTATTTCTCAGCAGCAGTATTGCCTTTAAATACATGCGCTGCCATGTGCTCGTGTCCTCGGAAGGCACAGCTGTGCAGGTCCAGGTGATGGACTGCTTAGTATGAGCACTCCTGGGAGACCTCCTTGCCTGTTTTCTCCACTGCAGCACAAGCTGAGGATGGTTTTATTTTTCTGAGCACATCAGGTCTTCCGGCACAGCATGATGTTCTGCATACTGTCAACTACTTTGGGCTGCTTGTGGAGGAGGGGTGCGGTGCCAGCTGAAACGCTGCTCTAATTTTTGCATTATCTCTCTTGTTGCAAATGTCATTATTTAATTAGTCTGTGCAGTATTTTCAGGGGAAGTATTTTGAAGGGAAGGCACAGTGTTTCTGCATCTTAACATCTGGGCTAGCTGAACACAACATGCAATAAAAAAGCAGAATTAGTGGCTTGGGTCCAACAAAAGAAATGGCTTCAGCAACTTCAGACGGGCTCCATATTTGGCCATGATGTGCTGTTCCTCTCACTGCAGCCATAGCCATAAAAGGGTGGCTGACCAGTTGGTTTCCAAGCAAAAGTGTGACTACCTTTCCTACAACGTATGGACTAATCCCTGCCGGATCCTTAAGAAAACAAGTTTAGTTTTAGTTTTTAAATCATTGAGAGAGTGAGTCTTTGCAACACTGCACAGATAACTGCTGCTTTTCTGCTTTTTTTTCATAATGGGTCTTTTGGCATTATCAAGGAAAAGAGATTGAGTTCCATGTTATCCTTAAAAAATAAGTCATATTCAACTCCTTCCTTTTTCCAGAGAAAAGTCCCAACCACTTATCAGATTTCTGGAGTGTTGTAGAAAGGATTGTCAGATAAATCCCCACATATTCCCTCTGTTGTTAGTTCATACACTAACTACTTTCATTTTTTGCCTGGTGGAATTTCGTTTCTATCAGCACCTTCCTTTCCCAGAACCCAAAATTACACAAGACTTGTGGTGGGGTTGGAGATAGGAAAGTCCAGAATGCTTTGCTATGTTGGCTTTGCAGTAAAGATTTATTTATTTTACCTTTCAAAAGGTGACCCTAAAGTCACTATTATTTAAATAATACTGTCTGTAGCTGCTGGCTGTTGCTTTTTTATTGCCAAAGTATTTTTCTTTTACTGAAAGGGCCTGTACTTGTTGCTAACAAGTATATGAAGTGCTCTGACATGTGAAGTACCTCCTGAAGGGAGGACTGGGCTGTTCATATTGTACTGTATTAAAATGAGTATTTCCTAAGTTATTGCAGGGTTTAGAAGTTAAAATAACCAGAGGCCTGTTGTTGCAAAGTTTCATGTGAGTAATATCTCATATTTAGGTAAATAAGATTTAATAATGCTGCTCAGGTTCTGTGGGATGTTCACCTGGAGGACAGCTGGTTGCTTTCAGTGGAGCTGTTGCATTTGCTACCTTTGCCAAGACCAATTACTCAGATGGGTCTCAGCAGACTTGAACCTGGTGTTGATCTGACCTGACTTGCAACACTTCCCTGCAGAGCCCAGATGAAGAAGGAGGTCACCCTGAGCTCCATTGTTGGGTTCCCCCTCACACCATCACTGGGACAGAGACAGAGATTCAGGTCTCCATTGGAATTCAGTGAAATACCTCCCATAGGTTGTTAAAATTGAATGGTTTGAATCTGTCCCTCATTTCCGAGGGAATAAGTGCATGCAGCTGATTTTTACAAATTTACTTGTATGGACAGAGAAAGAATTTTTATGGCTTGTAAGATGTTATTTTTCACAGACACCTATAGAAAAACATTATAAATGTTTAGTTCTTTAATTCTTCTTTTCTCCTAAATAGTAAAGAAATAGCCAGCTATACTTTCTGAGAGATTTATCTGTATCTGATAGCTTTTCACAGAATCTCATCCTACATTCATTGATGGGGGGCTTTTCTTTCAAACACGACTCTGCTTGAGGATAGAGTCTTCATATAAAGAAATTCTCCAGCATTAACAATTATTGTTATAAAAACAAAATGTGAAATTGCACTAAACAGATTTTTTTTTTTTTGCTAGGTATAAGTAGACATTAAAGTGGATCTAGGAGGCTGGTAGAAGGCCTCACTCCCTCTCACATAACTGTATTTCTGCATATTTTCCAAATCTCTTGTCCATTCTGGAGCATCAGGGAAGAGTAGAGTTAAGGTTATTTATTTGTTTGCCTTTGGCTTTCTTTTCTTCTGTGTTGTAACCCAACCCACTTAAGGACTTAATTTAATCCCTTATCTCTTCCCAAGTTAGTTGCTAATCTTTTAGGGAGTCATGAAGGAATGCACCCACCCCCATGGCAGTCAGAGCAGGTACAGAGCAGGATACCTGCTGCTCTGCAGGATCATGCATCCCAGGGTCCTCCTCATTCAACACTTGGGCAGCTTGCAGGGGGTCCACCAACTTGCAAATGCTCATCAGAAGGAAAAGCAAAAGGCACTGC
This sequence comes from Drymodes brunneopygia, assembly GCA_013400955.1. Classification (NCBI taxonomy): domain Eukaryota; kingdom Metazoa; phylum Chordata; class Aves; order Passeriformes; family Petroicidae; genus Drymodes; species Drymodes brunneopygia. Next base: position 3,185 of record VZTZ01023974.1, on the reverse strand, counting down.
TTGGCAAGAGGGTGAGAGTAGGTGACAGCTGTTCTTCCAGTGCATGATACAGCCAAAGGCTGGTGGGTGCTGTAGAACAACAGGGCACTGGTGAGCTGTGCTCTGCTGGCTGTGAGGGGAGAAGAGAGTCAATCAAAAGCAGAGCAAGTTAAGAGTATTCAAAGTCTCAGCAAGAGAGGGCAATGGAAACTGGGGGCAGGAAGAAAAGACATTTGAGCTACTGGAGTGTACCCCACAGACAGACTGCATTTTTTCAGGCTGAAAAACTGAAGAGCTGCATTGCAAGAGCCTGTGCTTTTCCTCCCCTGCTGATCATCCTCTTATCAGCAGTGATATGTGCATTCCAGAACATTAGTCTGGAAAGCTGTGACTCTGGCATGACTGGCACACACATGCTTATGTGCCAGTGAGAACCTTCTGCTCCAGTGCATAATGATTGGTGTGACTTCTGCAGTGCTTTTGGTAAATGCAGGCTGGAGCAGATCACAGAAAGAACAACATCACGAGCTCTGATTGAGACTACTTTTTTTTCTGTATGTAAGGAAAGACTTCTCCCCTCCCTCCTGCCTGTGTCTCCAGCTCATCCTCTCCTTCCCTAGCATCACCCTTTGCCAATATCTAACACTGTTGGGGGATATAGATGTTAATGTAATGACTTGGTTTTGTTTGTTGGCAGGCAGTAAGGAATGCCATGCTTGGCACATATTTCAGTGGCATTTAATAATCATCAGTGTCCTGCGTTTTTGAGCAAAGTAGCTGTGAAATGCAATAACAGCCTTTGTCCAATGCAATGCCCACACTGATGAACCCAGCAGAGTTTCCCAGCATCTGTGCCTGGATGTGTGCCTCAGGCATGTCCAAACTCCGTGCTGGGGCAGAACCAGAGCATGCACCTTTCTTTCCCATTCCCTGCTGTGCCAAGGAGTGCGAGCACGCAGGCTGGATGGGGGCACCACATCATTCTAGCAGATCTCATGCATGTCCCTTGAGACTTCCCTACTGGATAACCTCGATACAACCACTGTGGCACATAGGGAAGGTGACAGAGATGGGATTTCTAACACTGTATCCAAGGGAATAGTGCTCAAGTATCAGCTTCATGCTGAGGTGCAGAGATGAAGGTGAGAGGAGAAATAAGGGATGGTCCCATGAATGGCTGTTTATATCCTGCAGACTGCAGGATCTGGAAGTGGGGTGCACCAGCTCAAGTAGTTTGGCTGTCAGGTGAAGAGCTGAGTGAGATGCCAACACACGTTATAACTGATGAAGGTAGGAACTCAGCAATTGTAATGAGGTAGGGCAAAGTCCCACAGTTAAAAATGCTGTGCAGTAGAGCAACGTAAATCATAATTGCTATGAAAAGCCCTGCAGGTAAAGGATGTGGGCACAGGAAAAATGCTGCAGCAGCTAAAAAACACCGTAAGGAACAACGACTTTGAAGCTGTGGTTTCCTCAGAGATTCAGTAAGCCATGCACAGAATGAATGCTGGGCATGACCAGCCATCTGAATCTCAGGCATGGTTAGTGAGGAAGATGAGTGAGGATTTGGAGAGGGACATACGTACTTTCCTGCTGAGAGCATTTCTTAAATGAAATAGGTGGAAAAGATTTGCAAAATAATTTTTTCAGGGGAAAGTTCGGAGAAAAAAAAAATCATCCTACCCATAACACATTTTGATTCTTGTGAGGTCTGAACTCTTGTAAGGATTTATGGAACCAGTAATACAATACCACCATCACATAAAGGCTTTCAATGCTAAGATATTCATTTCTTCTAAAACAATACTGGACACATAGGTCAGGCAATCTCTCAAAAGTATTTGCACAGTTTTATGCATGTTCATGTGGTTATTTTCTGGTACAAATAGTTCTGCATGCATAACCATATACAAATTTAGTATGATTAATTATTCAGACACCACTACAAAGTGCTAAGAGCCTTAGAAAAAAAGGGCGCAAGGTCCTTGCTCTACAGATTTTTTGTACAGAAAAGGGGTGGCAGGAAGGAAATGTGAAGGCCAGGTCTGATAATGCAGGTCCATAAATTTAGTGTAGGAAGGCTGTGTCCTCCCTTTTAATATAGTCTGAACTTCTGCATTTTCCAGCTTGTCAAAGGAAAAATGGGATAAATATTTATCTTCCCCAAATGATCTCTGGTTAGGCTTATCTTCACTATAGATTGAAAATCAAAATATAAATCATGAGCCTTTCTTATGCAAATACCAATTGTTAACATTTGTCAGACACAGAGAGAAAACATTCAAAGTCCTCTCTCATCTTTATGGAGGATGAAAACAAATCACACAAGTAAGTAATGCTGAAAGTGCTAATATTCTTTGAAGCCTTTGAGCAGCATTGAAACCTGAAGGTGAACTGTCTATAAAAATAAATTAAAAAACTGCTTGGCATACTAATGACCCAAACCTACCATTTTGTAGGAATCTTCATTCACTGAAAGGTTTGTCAAGCACTGGAATAGGCTGACCAGGGAAAGGGTGGAGTCATCAGCTCTGGAGGTGTTTAAAAGACTAGTAGATGTGGCACTTAGGGACATGGTCTAGTGGTGGAGTTGACAGTTTTGAGTTAACAGTTGGACTGGATGATCTCAAAGGTCTTTTCCAACCTAAATGATTCTATGATTCTAAAAGTACCCCTGGCACAATGGCAACTGAAATTGTGGGATTTCGTGTTTCTGTTTTAAGGCATGATCTCCAAGAGAAAAAAAAAAGCAGAAAATGGGAAAGTTTACATTGGCCACATCAGGAGGAAGTCAGAGGAAAGCTAAATTAGGTAACTGAGGAAATATTTCAGACTATTCTCTACCCCTGGAGGGCTTTACGTTTATTTTTTGAAATCTGTCACTTTGTAAATATGAGGTACTTGGAATTCTCAAGTTATTACTGTCACCAACATGGAGAAGCTTTTCTGACTGGCATACTTGGCCCAGAAGGGTTAGTGAAAGGATTTTGTAATATTTCTTTTGCTCCTAATTTGGAAAATATTGCCTAGCTCTCAATCAGAGCTTCATAAATATGGATGAATAGTATCATCACAATCTGAGTGACTATGGTGGGAGGCAATAGTATCTAGATAAACCAAACCAAACTCTGTATCTTTGCACATGGACTTCTTGACCCTTTCTAGTTTTGAATCTGTTTGATTTAATTTTTCTTTCTTTCTTTCTT
>VZTZ01023966.1:9846-20896 GCA_013400955.1 Drymodes brunneopygia | reverse complement strand
GTGAGGGTTTGTGAGGGGCCGTGAAGGGACACGGGGAACTGTGAGGGTTTGTGAGGGGCCGTGAGGGTTTGTGAGGGGCTGTGAGAAGTCATGAGGGGCCTTGAGGGTTTGTTAGCAGCCGTGAGAGGCTGTGAGGGGCCATGAGGAGCCATGACAGGCAATGAGGGTTTGTGAGGGGCCATGAGAAGCCATGACAGACAGTAAGGGGCTGTGAGGGGCTATGACAGGCAGTGAGAGGCCATGAGGAGCCATGACAGGCAATGAGGGTTTGTGAGGGGCCATGAGAAGCCATGACAGACAGTAAGGGGCTGTGAGGGGCTATGACAGGCAGTGAGAGGCCATGAGGAGCCATGACAGGCAATGAGGGGCTGTAAGGAGCCACGACAGGCAATGAGGGGCTGTGAGGGGCCATGACAGACAGTGAGGGGCTGTGAGGGTACATGAGCAGCCCCTGGAGTGGCCACGGCTCCTCGGCGGTTCTGGCACTCCTGGCACGCAGGGAATTCTCCCAGGGATTTGATTCCCGCTCCCTGCCCCGTACTCACCCCAGCTGTCGGTTGGAGGGGGGTGCCTGGGTGATGACGGAGGTGGGGGATGGCAGAGTGGGGTGCAGGGGGTCGTAGCCCAGGTGCAGCGGCAGCGAGCCCGGGCGGACGATGGTGGGTGTGGGCGTGGAGAGGATCACGGGCTTGGAGGGGCCCTCCTGCAGGGCAGAACACAAACACAAAACAGGGCTGCTCATTACGGCTCATCGTCACCGCCATGGCTCTTCCTCCTGCAGGCTGAAATGTTCAGGTACGTCTGTCACAGACACTGAGGGGAGCATGGCAGAAACTGAGGCACACGGTGCTGGAGGGATGAAACTCCAGCCCCTCTGCCTGTCCCTTCAGAGGCCCAGCTCAGACCTCAAAGAGCCCAAATCAGGCCCCCAAAAAGCCCAGCTCAGGTCCCAAAAAGTCCAAATCAGGCCCCAAAAAGCTCAGCTCAGGCCTCAAAGAGCCCAGCTCAGGTCTCAGCCCCACAGCTCGGTCCCACATGGCCGAGGGGCACCATTCCCCGTGAGCACAGCCCCACCTTGTCCTTGTCCTTGTCCCTGTCCCTGTCCCTGTCCTCGTGCTGGGGCGAGCGCGGCTGGGACACGGGGCTGTCCGGCGGGGACGAGTCCACCTCCACTGGCTCCTCCTCCTTGATCTTGATGTCCGGCGTGGAGGGCAGGGACATGTCCAGAGCCCCGGAGCTCTGCAGAGAAGGCAGGCACGGAAAGAACAATCAGCTCGCATCGTGAGCGAAATGTTCGGCTGCTCCCCGAGGAAGAGGCTCCGGCTCTCTGCTCTTGCCAAATTATTATTATTTATTTGTACTGAAGCAGCATCTGGGAGCCCGAGGCAGAGCAGGGCTGCTCCAGCCCCGGCCAAGTGGCGATGGAGGCCCAGGAACAACAGGCAGCCCCAGATGGCAGCGGTTTGTGGGTTCTCAGTAACACACACGGCTTCTCCGTGGGTTGTTATTACGATTTTTTGGTATAAAAAGGGCCCTGCTAAGGCGAACAGGTACCCAAGCCAAATGCCTGCGAGTTACAGGAGGCACTTTCATTCACAGAAGAGCTGTAAAACATTGTATAAATCAGCCTGAATTATTTTATTACCCGATTATCAAAAGCAAACAAAGAGCCATGCAAGTTATTAAATATCTATGAGCGCCCCATTAAAATAAAACCCAACCATATGCCTGGACTTGGCCACTTGCCACCACCCTGGGATCCAGCAGTGCCACGTGCCCCAGTGGAACCAGTTAACGACGTGCAGGGGAGGGGAAAGGGCAGGGGGACAATGGCACTGAGGGGTCAGCTGGGTCCCAGACCTGCAGGGGAGGAGTGGCAGAGCAAGGATGCTGCTCCAGACCCTGCAAACCACCCAGTCCCTCCTCCTGTCCCTGAATCAGCCCTGGCAGCTGCTTCTCCAGCCTGTTCTCCATTCATCCCTCCATCCATCCCTCCATCCATCCATCCATCCATCCTTCCACCCATCCATCCCTGCTCCATCCATCCCAGCAGTAAAAGGGTAAACGTGGATGGTTTAGAGCGGGATGCAGCTCCAGCCCCTCAGTTTGGGTATTTCAGAGCGGGATGCAGCTCCAGCCCCTCAGTTTGGGTATTTCAGAGCAGGACGCAGCTGCAGCCCCGGTGCCCTTGCCCGGTTTCCCCGCTCGCGGGAGGTGCAGCAATAACCATTTACCTGCCCTTTTAGAGCACAGCCGCTGCTGCGGGAATTGCAGAGGAGCTGGGATTAACATGCAGCAAAGTTTCAAACCGCTTAAAGCGCCCCCGGGGAAGCTCCCGCTGCGCCCGTGGTTTTAATTAACGGCGCTGGAGCGAGACCACCCTTGGAACAGGGAGGAGAAACACAAAACTGGATGCTGGAAGCTCCGCTCCGGCCAGTGACCAGCTGACCTCGCCCGGACACGGGGAATGAGGAGGGAAAATCCATTCCCTAAAACCCGACACCCCCGAGCTCCTCGCGCAAGGAACATTTGGGAATATTCAGGAATATTTAGGAATATTCAGGAATACCGAGGCTGAGCCATGCTAACGCCAATCCCGGGAGCCCAGCCCGGGCCTGCAGGGTCAGGACAGCCCCAGGAGCTGGGTGGTCTCCCCGGGGCTGCTCGGCAATTCCACGAGCGAAAATCCCCGGCTGCTCCTTCCCTTCCTTCCCTCCTTCCCCGCTCCCCGCTCCTGCAGAACAAAGGGCAGGAGCCTTTGCAGCAGCCGCATACCAATGAGAGAGATCAATTTCGGTTTAAAGAGCCTGTTATTGGGGAGGGGGGGAGCGGGTGGGAAGCCAGGTTTCAGTTTTAATTCTGAATTCCTCCGTTCCCCATCTCGGGAAGATTTACGCGGCTCGGCTCCCGCAGTTTATTTCCGAGCAGCGCCGCTGACTGCGAGCGTATGTACGGACATACATCAATTTAGTAAATGTATGTGCCAGGCTGAGAGCCCGGCACGCATCTGCTGCTGCTCGGAGCCCGGCGAGGCGCGGGGAGGGGGGCGGGGGCTTGGAAATGTCCTTAATTAGCTGCTTTCTGATGAGATCCCGTTGTCCTTCAGCCCCTGGCGCTCGCCGGGCTGCGGGGGCAGCCTGGATCGATGGCGCTGGCGGAGCACAGAGCTCTTTGTTAGGAAAAGCTGCTTTTTTCCACGGGGCTGCTCGCTCCAGACAAGCTGGGAGCGACAGCTCCGGTGCTGTCCCTGTGCCTGCCCCTCACGGGCACCTTCCCTTCGCATCCCGGCCCCCAAGGGCATTCTGCTCCCACCCCGAGCCTCCTGCAGCTCCTTCCCGAGGTGTGAGGTATTTCGGGTTCTCCCTCTCTCTGGTTTTCCCCCCTTTTTTCGAAGTGAAAAGCCAAAGGAATAATAAACCATTAAATCCGCTCTCTGCAGGCCTCGGATCAGGGGGAAAAGCAGCCAAAGTCACCGAGTTACAAAAATAAAACCCCACACACGCCTGCAAATTCTACCCGAGGGGCTGTGCCTTTCATGAGAGCAGCCCCCAGTCCCTCCCAGTCCTCCCAGTTTGCTCCCAGCACAGTCACAGCCTCTTGCCTTTTTCTCATCATCCTCAGCAGCTTTCTTGAACTCATGCTCGAAGGAGCTGGCCAGCTCGTTGAAGAGTCCCACCTCCTCACAGTTCTTCAGGAACCGAGTCGGGGTCGGGGTCTGATCTGGTTCGGGTTGGAATACCAATAATTGGTCAGGGACAGGCCAAAAAATCGCATTTTACCCACGCCAGTCCTTCACTGGGGAGCCCTGGGGAACGTGTGTGCCACCCTGGGGACAGCAAGGGACAGTCTGGAATGGGGACAGTCCCTTCCTGCTGGTTTTGTTTCTCTGGTGTTTGAAGAAATAATCATTGGAGCGAGAGGATTTCTGTGGATTCCGGGCTGTGGAATTCCCGTCCCTCCCACCCCGGGGTTCTGCCCCATGAGGGGATATCGGGAGTTTGATCTCCCTGAAATCATAAAAAACAGGGAGTGATGAGAGGGGAGAGCAGCCCCAGGGTCGGGCAGAGCCTGTCCCCACCCTGTGCCAGCTCCGGATCGCAGAGAATTCCCTGGGAATGCTCCCGGCCCCGCTGTCCCTGCGGGACCATTCTCCACCACATTAACAGGTCGAGTCATGATCTCCCTGGCCGTCACCCAGCCCATAAAAGCACAAGGAAACCTCCCTGCTGCAGCCGGCCTCCGACTCCGCCGGGAATCACAGCGAGGGATCCATCCCGCAGAGAAACGCCGGGATTTTCCAGCACAAAGAGCATCCCCGGATGATTCAGCCTGAGCTGCACGAACAGCGCGACTCCAAACCCTCCCTCTGCCCCGTCTGCCACTGAAGCAAAATCCCCCTCTGGGCACCCTTTGCTTTCCCCCCAGATCCCAATCCATAAAATCCAGGAACTCCATCAAGCAAATCTCTCCGCAGGAGGTTGTTTTTCCAGAGGTTTAACAGCTCTCAGGGCTCTTTTGGGATCGCTCCCTGCTCAGCATTGCCCTCCCGAGCTGCGCACATTTTGCACGGCGGCACAAACAAAGCCCGTGCTCCCTCCCCTCCCCGAGCCTCGCCTCGCCCCACAAGTGCCCGATCCCATCGAAATCCCCCTCCCTGCTGCCAGAACCAGGCTTCTTTATGACCCTCCTGAGCCCAGCCACCTCGGCCTCGGGAGGCAGGGAGGGAGCAAGAAATCCCCGAGACAAAATGGTGGCTTTAAAAATCCCCGGGGTAGATGGAATTTCAGGCAATAACGGGCCCGGATCTCCCTGCTCAGGGCCAGCAGGGTTTTACAGCCCTCACACCCCCTGTCTGCAGCAGCCACGCTGGGTCTGCACTGCTCTGGGAGGTCCTGAAGTGGCCAGGGATAAATTGGTTTTGGAGGGTTTTAGGTGATCTTGCCCTGGCCATGGGTAAATTTGTTTTATTTGGTTTTTTTTATGTTTTACTCCAGGGCAGCCTCCTAAGTGTCAGGGGTGACCTTGTTCCCTGTGCCCCTACCATGTTCCATCCCCTCGTGCTTTACCAGGGACAGGAATTCTGGCTCTGGGAGCGGAGGGGATCAGGGGGATCCTGTGCCCCATTTCTGTCCCACAGCCCACATGCCTGATCTGTGGGGTTTTGCCCCATTTCTCTCCCACAGCCCACATGCCTGATCTGTGGGGTTTTGGCCCCATTTCTGTCCCACACCCCACATGCCTGATCTGTGGGGTTTTGCCCCATTTCTCTCCCACACCCCCATGCCTGATCTGTGGGGTTTTGGCCCCATTTCTGTCCCACACCCCACATGCCTGATCTGTGGGGTTTTGGCCCCATTTCTGTCCCACACCCCATGTAACCCATCTGCCCCCAAAGGGGTCCAGCAGCGCCGATCCTCCCGCTGTGCTCCGGGTCTGGAAGGGGCTGAAACCCAGATTCTGTCAGTTCCTGCTCCCACGGAATGATCCCTCTGGGAATGAATTCCCTCTGGGAGAGCCCTTCCCTGCAGCACAATTCACTCAAAACCCTCCAGAAACAACTGAATTTCCATTCCTGCTTCAACCCCAGATTTGGGCTGGAGATAGATGGGGACAAAGGTGCCAGGCTCCTGCAGCAGTTTTGTTTTCCCTTAAAAACCGTCCAGGAAGGTTTCCCCTCTCCTCACTCCCAGTGACAGCCTCTCCACCCAGCAGTGACACAAAAGGGACAGGAGGGACTCTGGAACCTGCCAGGCAGAAATCGGTGGGGTTTGGTTTTTCTTCTCGGTTTTATGGGGGCTGCATCGCCCTGCTGCTGCCGGAGCTCCTCGCTGGAGCTTTAATTTATTAACTGCAGCTTCCTAAAAGCTCCGGAAAATTGACACCTGGGCTGAGAGGGAAGCTGCTTTGTCAGGTTTGGTTCATCGTCCTCAAAGCACACGCAGAGACGTGAAAGCCCTTCTGGCCATAAATCCTCCAGCCTTTAATAAAAAAGGGCGAGAGCTTAAAAAAAAAAAAAAAATTAAAAAAAACCCCACCAAACCCCACAAAACCTGATACCACCATAAAAAAAGAAAAAACTTGGAAGCCTCTGGCTTTCCTTTGGCCCTGATTAAATGCAGATCACAGGAGGTTTTATGGGTTTTGCAGTGCATCTGGTGCCTGGCATCAATCTTGCCGGGCGCTGGCCGGGCACATACCTGCGATGATGACGGAGTCGGTGCGAGCGGGGCCGAATTTCAATGTCATCTCATGCTTGTGTTTATGAACCGCCAGGTGGTCCTCGTTTGTGAACCTCTGAAATGAAACAATTTAGAAAATGGGGAATAAATGCGTTCTGTGTTTTACGGGCCCGTCCTGCGGCGGGTGAGGGCGGGAGAAGCGGCTGGAACACGACGGCTGCGAGGGCTCTGGGACGGGGCTGGGGGAGCACGGGGGGCGAAGGGAAACATTTCGTGGGGGTCTGGAGGGTGGGCGTGAGGATTTTTAATAATCTGGGATTTTAGACGACGGAGCGAGGCGGCTGCAGCCGACGGAAATGCGGATCCGCAATGCTGAATTCCAGAATTCCCACTTTATTGCTGGCTCAGGGAGAGGGGATTGGGTGCAATTGGGGGAACTTTTCCTGCGTGGGGCGAGGCAGAGCCGGCCCCCCCCGGGCAATTCAACCCCTGAGTTTTTATGGACGTGTGGGAGGGGGAGCATCTCCCCCCCACCAAAACCCCAAATCCCACCTGCGGGGAGAACTGCGGGATCAGCCCCGTCCTGCAGGGAGGGCGTGGGGAGGGTAAAAACCCCGCTGGAGGCCTTGGGGGCTGGGAAAGGCAGACAAAGGGAGGGCTGGGGAGAGGGGGAGCGAGGCAGGGACGGGGTTAAAGCACAGCTCCATAAAGCCCAGGATGGATTGCGTCTCTCCTAATAGACTGCGACAAACGGGGCCGGGGCACGGCACCGCCGCAGCGCTTTTGTGCATCCAGCAGCACCCGCTGCTTCCAGGAAAACTGCAGCAGCAGCAGCAGCACCAGCAGTGCATTCCTGCCCTTTCCCCCTTCCTTCCCTCCCTCTCATCTCATCCCAACCCAAACCCACCCAGAGCCACCTGTTCCTGTGGGGCTGCTCGAGCGTGACACCCACTTCGGGCCTTTTCCCAGCTTTATTTATGGCTCTGCTGCTTGAGCAAATAAATCTGCGTTTTCCGAGCTGAGCAGAGGCTGGGGACGATCCCTCGGTGCCAAGGGACAATCCCCCATGGCAGGGGACACCAGGACATGGGGCTCATCCACCCCCAGCCCCTGCTCCCCTTGGCTCAAGGACAGGGGGGTTACACAGAGTGTCCTTCAAAGCGTTGCTCACAAGGTGTTTTGGTAGCTGCTGGTAATTTAGGCTCAAATTTAAAGAAATCAGAGCTGGTGGGAGAAAAGCCAAGAGGTTTTTGCCTGTGGAGCTCCAGGAACAGACTGGGCTCAATCTCTCCCAGGTCTGCTCCGTAACCAAACCTTAAATAAACCCCAAATACAATTTCTCAACGGTTCGGCCAAAATCTGCCTGATCTGGGCTTTCTTCCCTCCCCGCAGCTTCCGACCCCTCCGCTCTGCTCCAGCCTCACCAGAAACCCTTTTTTTCCAAGGAGTTTTACAAATCCCGCGGCCCCGAAAGGCTCCGGAACAAAGGAAACGCGAGCGAGGGAGAATCAGCGGCGCCGGTTCTGAAAGCGCCGGCAGAGGAGCCCGGGGAGGAGAGGGACACCCACATTTCCCATGGATTTGGCCCCAAAATCTCTGGTTTTTATGGAATTCGACTGCCTGCAGTGGGACACTGCTGGGATGGGGTGAACGGAGCGAAATGAACCCGGTTTTTGTGCGGAGCGGCGGGGCTGGGATGAATATTCAGCAGGCGGGCGGCGTCGGAAATCTGAACACCTGAGACGCGCGGGGGAGGGAAAACAACGAAAAAGATGAAAAATCCCCAAATCTCCCGCTCTGCTTTTTACTAAAAAAATGGGATTTTAGGTCAGGGAGGGAAGAGCGAGAGGTGCAGAGCGGGGTCGTGTCCCTCCCACCAGCCCCAGCCCGGCCTCGCCAGCGCTGGGTTTATTTTAATCTTTCATTTTCCTTCATTGCCGGATTTTTTTTTCCCTAATTTTTTTTTCCGCGGCACTTTCCGTGCGCCGGGCGCGCGTTACAGCTCTATTTAACATCTTTATGTGGGCTCACAGCTCGGGAGCTCTCTCCTTCCCTGCGCAGAAATGCTCACAGACACAATATATCTTTCTGCACACATTTCCAAACGCCGAAACCCAGAGGCTGAGTCTGGCACTGGGGTTCTAAATCATGTCATTTTACACAGAGAGGGGAAGCAGAGGGGGGAGAGGAGGGGGGGAAGAGTAGGGGAAAAAAATGGAATGAGTTAAAGCCACAGCACTGGCTTTAATATTTAATCTCCTTCCATCAGCAGCTGACATGCAGCAGGGTTATTTCAGCTGCTATTTTGCGGGTGTCGGAATTAAAAAGAAGATGTTGGCTGTAAAGTCTTTGGGGCGAGGGACAGCAGCAGGGTGAGCGCGCTGCCAGCCGGCCCTCGGCGCTTCCCAGGGCTGCAGCCGCCTCCTGCTGCCCCAAATTCGGGATTTTTCCCTCCCCAGCACGAGGGCCCCGCGGAGCCAGAGCCGTGTTTGGGGTTGGGGGGCGTGGGGCTGGGTTTGGGTTTGGGTTTGGGTTCGGGCTGGATGAACACGAGGGTGTCACAGCTCTCAGAGCAAACAGCTCCGAGGCCCCGGGGCGTTCGTTACCCACCAGGCTGTGACAGCTCCGCGGATAAATGTGCTCATTTCTCATTTATCCACCCTTATTTAATGGCACACAATGCTTCCAGCTGGACCGGGGCCGCAGCCCGGAGCCTCGGGCACGCAGGAGGGGATTTTTCCAGCAGTTTAACAAGCACAACGTGAGGAACACGGGGTTCATTGCTCGGTGCTTTGCCTTGTTTCTGGAGAACCTGTGCTTGGTGCAGAGGGGGGCTCAGGAGCTGCCGCATCCCCCCGGGATGGGGGATCTTGGAGCAGGAGCTCTCCCGGCAGCTCCAGCTGGGTTTGAACCTCGCCAGTCCCGCTCAGGGCCCGTCCCCGCGTCGCTCCCCCGGCCAGAGCTCGCTGTGAACCAGCCCGGGTGTAGCTGCAGGGCACAAACGCTCCGCGGGCAGGGCAGCCCCTGTGCGACAGTCCCTGTGCGACAGTCCCTNCAGCTCCGAGGCCCCGGGGCGTTCGTTACCCACCAGGCTGTGACAGCTCCGCGGATAAATGTGCTCATTTCTCATTTATCCACCCTTATTTAATGGCACACAATGCTTCCAGCTGGACCGGGGCCGCAGCCCGGAGCCTCGGGCACGCAGGAGGGGATTTTTCCAGCAGTTTAACAAGCACAACGTGAGGAACACGGGGTTCATTGCTCGGTGCTTTTCCTTGTTTCTGGAGAACCTGTGCTTGGTGCAGAGGGGGGCTCAGGAGCTGCCGCATCCCCCCGGGATGGGGGATCTTGGAGCAGGAGCTCTCCCGGCAGCTCCAGCTGGGTTTGAACCTCGCCAGTCCCGCTCAGGGCCCGTCCCCGCGTCGCTCCCCCGGCCAGAGCTCGCTGTGAACCAGCCCGGGTGTAGCTGCAGGGCACAAACGCTCCGCGGGCAGGGCAGCCCCTGTGCGACAGTCCCTGTGCGACAGTCCCTGTGCGACAGTCCCTGTGCGACAGCCGGGAGGGGCCGCAGGGGCTGCAGGAGCTGCAGGGGCTGCGGAGCCAGCGCTGCCTCCCCGCGCTCATCGCGGCCGGAATTAACGAGCTGTCAGCACCGCGGGGAGGCTGAGCCGCTGCTCCGATCCCACTGCGGCACCGGAGTGACCCTGAGCACGGGGACACACCTGAGCACGGGGCTGGAGTGACCCTGAGCACGGGGACACACCTGAGCACGGGGCTGGAGTGACCCTGCCCACCGGGCTGGAGCCACCGCGCCCACGGGGACACTGCCCTGACACACCTGAGCAGGGGACACAAAGGGAACAGCGGGAGGCTGCGCTGGGGTCACCGAGCCCACCGGGACACACCTGAGCAGGGGACACAAAGGGACACAGCGGGAGGGCTGCACTGCGGTTCGGGAGGGAAATGATGCAGGGCGTGCACGAGCTGAGCTCAAAGTCACCGCCTTTAAAAGCTGTCGCCTTTCGGGTTTGGGTTTCCCTTCCAAAATCCAGCCCCGCGCTGCCCACGGAGCCGGGAGCAGAGCAAGGCCACGGCCCTGGGCGGGTTTGGAGCTCCCGGTCCCATCCCAGCCCGTCCTCCCTGTCCCCGGCCCTCGGACTCGGTGAATTGCCGGGCTGCAGAGACGTTCCCTGGGCACTTCCAGGCTGCACGAACATTCCCTGCTCGCTCGGCACAAGCGCAGGGTGGCTCAGGCGGGGTCAGGGTGGCTCAGGCGGGGTCAGGGTGGCCCCGGGGCCGGGGGGACGCCAGGGTGGCTGTCCCAGGGTGAGTGATGTGACCCCGGCGCTGGCTCGGGGCCGGGCTCCATCTCCCCGCGTCCCAGCTGAGCAATGCCGGGATAATTCCCTCCCCGGCCGCACGGATTAATTCGCTAATGTGCCTAAAGTGCCCCGATTCGGGAGTGATTCATGGCCGCGAGGGCCGGGGGGGACCATTACAATTATCCCAGGCCCATTTCCAGGGGAAAGGAGGTGTCGGGATGCGGGGGGAAGCGCTGCTTCGCGAGAATTCAACAACACGCGGACAAATTGTGGCGTTCCAGCACCCACGGGAGACGAGAGGCGAAGATTCGGGATCCGGAGGGGCCCGGGTGGTGCCCGGCAGCTCCCGGAGGAGCTCGGGACGGGAGGCAGCTCCCGGTCCCGGTCCTGACCCCGAGGATGGAGGGGAAGGGGAAAGGTTTGGAAGGATCGGCTCAGGAGGGAAAACCAGATCGGGCCGGGTTCCACAATGTAGGGAGAGGCTGGAGAAGAGGAAAAGCCGGGAGAGGAGACCCCCCTGCCCTGTCCCCTCCTGTCCCCCCCTGCCCG
>VZTZ01023964.1:0-11435 GCA_013400955.1 Drymodes brunneopygia | reverse complement strand
ACAGTGTGTTTCTTCCTCATTGCTACTTTTATACTTTTTGTCAAAGTAAGCTGAGAAACACGCTAGTTATTTTATTCCTATTGCAAGGGTATTGCTTTCTAGGTTATTTCTGATAATATTCCTGAGCAAGTAATCTAACAAAGCCTCTTTTTAATATTTCTCCCTGTTTGCCTTTTATGGTATTCCTTTCCGCCTCAGCTTCTTCAAAGTCAATGCTATACTTAAACCCCCATTTAACACAATGTACTGTGTGAATCCCTGAGACAGGCTGTGTGGGGCCTCCTGGATGATCATCTTCAAAAGGCAAAGGGATGTAAAACTTACTGCAGGCTTTGCTCCTCCACCCAGTGAGGAGAACTCCTTTAGCAGCACAGGCTCTGACGTAGCTGGAAAGGGCAGCACACATGCAGTCCTCACTCTTCTCACAGTTACACGTGTCAAACATACAGTTCTAGGAACAGAAGATGATGTGATCATCAGATTGTCCTGTCAAAGCCATGGCACTCTGCAGTTTTTTAGAAGTGTTATGTTCATTAGAGGTTCAAGTGAGTGTAATCCACATGCATAAGTAAATATATGCCTGATTGTCATTGAGCTCTTTCAAAGGAGATTATTTATGTGAAAAAAGTAGTAATTAGAGGTCCACTATTTTGAAGTATTTTTTCTTTTTTTTTTAAATTTTTTCAGGTGTTGGCAGTTTACCAACTACTTCCAGGTTGTTCCCACTGTACCATATATATATATATAGCATGGAGGTTATTTGATGCCACCCAGCTTTTTGAGCTCATGTTTAAGAGCCTGGGCTCTCTGCAGCAGATAAACAAAGAAAACAAGAAATTATTTAATGTGTACAAAACCTCCACTTTCAATGCTGGGCAGGGATACCATAATATTGTAATTCCAGATGAGGTTTATTGAACATAATCTTACAAATTTCCAAAAACAGGAAGGTTTTGTAAACTACCCAGGGACTCTGTTACAGGGCTTCATCACCTTGAATTCCTGGAACATTTTTGTTCCCATCTTATCTAATTCCATTGCTACTTTTTACACACATTACTTGCCTTGTCCCTGCATATATGCAAATGCCTTCTGAGAGCAGCTCTGAAGAATTAAAGTGCCAGTTAAGATTCTGACTGAACCTTTCATTATATCTCTTAGAAGGGAGAATTTTTATCCTTTGTCGGGGAATCTAAACTCCTAACTTAGTCATTAAATTTGTTCCTAAAAATAGGTGCAGGAGGAATACACCTGTAAGTTGATCCTCCAGGGAATGGAAAGAAAAATAGCTTCACGAAGGAGCAAATTTCATCTAGTGTAGGTAAGAATGAACCCTTGGCTTGTAAAGAACCATCATGAATGCATCTCCTCACAACTGGCAAGTAACTCTCTCAGGGGTTAGTATCAGAAATCTGAGTATTTTTCTCCTAAATGGGATAGAGTTAGAGCCAAATACCTTCTGGTAAACTTCTGGATTCACTGTTGAGTGACATTCAGCAAAAGGTCCCGTGGTATCGGAGAGCAGTCCACACCAGTGCTGAGCATACTGGTCTGTGAAATGAAAACATGATAAGGACTTCTACGGCACTTCATTTGCAAAACTCTTGTCTCAATGAAACTATACCTCCTGCAGGGAAATTGCAGAAGCTTAACTTTAAAGTATAATTAAGCTCTGCATTTGATGAGGCACACAGTCTTTCACTTCCTCTAGGCAGAAATATGAACTCTCCATAAACTGAATGTTTTCTAATTCATTATAATTGTTATGTAATAAGCTAAAGATATCCTTAGCTAAATTTTAAAAAGGAGGGTTCACATGGTAAATTAAAACTATTCTAGTTCATCTCAGAAAACAGAAGAGTATCTTGTGAATACTCAAGAATTATATATTTTGTTGGCTGAAATGGAGCTTGAATGCTTTGAATCTCTGAACTGAAAGTCTGGTTCTTAGTTTAACAGGGAAGGGCCACAACCTTCAGTGGGGCTATGTGCAGTTTTTTTTCCTATATGACAATCAGTCCTTTCCAGAGATGAATCCCTAATAAGCTGTATAGTTCCAGTTTCCCTTAAATAAGTTAACTTGCTGTCTTGATCCAAAAGAATATATCCAAAGATCAAAAATATTTTGCTTGTTATTATTTATTAATTGAAAACATCTAGTGTCAACTGAGAAAAATTGTGTGTATGTGCAAATAGTTCTGTTCTGTTATTTTGGCTAAATACTTGGTGGTTGATCAGCTTATTCCTTCTTTGCATCTTAAAGGAGAATAGAAGAGGTTGCTGAGCTTACCATTTTGTATGCTGACAGTACAGGGGTCCTCAAAGGTGTTTTTGGCATCAGGACAATCAGCCCAAGTTTTCCAAGTATTGCCAAAGGCAGCTGAAGTGCCCTCTATCACACCACTGGTGGTTTTGAAATCATCTGTCTGTACATCATTGAAGTTTCCGCAGAGACCTAGGAGCAAGCAGATGGTCCGTCAAGTCTCCTACAGGGTGACAGGAACTGGTGAAGGCAATTGTTAGGACAAGGTCACTCACCACAGGTCTGCCCTTTATGTGATGGGTCTAAGTCTATAAAAACTTGCATTGAAGGCACAAGTTGAACCTGTAGCTGAAGACCAAAATTTGTTTGCAAAATTATGAAGAAAGATGAAGGCCTGAAGATGGTGATGTTTGCTAGGGAAATAAGAACAGAAGAGTTATAATTTCATTTGAGATGAGCAGTTGAATTAATTGTTCATTACAGGAACAACATAGTAGAGGAATAGTAGAGGAATTCTATAGCTGTGTTTGATATGATCCTAATTTCTGAAGAACTGGGGGGAAAATGAACACTATTTACTTGAACTAATTAGATATTGCTAAATTTAAACCATGATTTTGCTAAAATAATTAGTGTTGAATAGGCAAACTCTATGACATAGAAATGGGAGATGGGGCTCTGTGGCAGTGCTCTAGGTTTCCTGCAGTGCAGCCAGAGGTAGAATTTGGCTTTAGTTTAACTCAGGTAAGAACATCTTAAAGTAAAAATGAGAAACATTACAGAAGTTTTTCAAAGGCACTTACCTGCTGAGAATGGTAACTGTGTGTAGATCATATTCACAAATACACTCCCAGAAGGCTGGATCACAATGTTCTGTCCACAGGAAAAGACAATTATTATCAAGTAGATAAGTAAGAAAACATTTGGAAAGTATTTATCTAATATTGTTAAGATAAAAGGAAAGAAAATAAAGGGAGCCTATGATGATGTTCTGATTCCTGTACTCTTTCTTTAATCTTTATTACTGTGTTTCACTGACTGTCCAAAAAAGCAAAACCAGAAGTTGTCTAAATAACAGAAAGTCACTAAGATCTTCTATTCTAATGTGCTTACTTTATTCTTAATTTTTCTTTTAATAATGTTCAAATGAGATTAAAAAAAAAAAAGCCAGGTCAGATTTCTTGTCTGTGCTGTTTTGTGTCATTGCCTTGTTTACTGATCTTTGAGAACATGAATGTCAGGTGTGTACATTTGCTGCTCACCGTTTGCCCTCCGTTTAGGCTGATGGCTACACCCTTGAGGCATGTCTCAGTGTCAGTCAGGCCACACTTGTGGATGTCCCCCAACACCGTGAATTCATTGCTGTCACAGAGCTTGAGGAAGAAAAGAGATATTGTTAAAAGAATTTGCTGTGCTGAAATATTATCTCAAGAAGATTCACATACAAATGGAATTCTTAGTAAAGTGAGTATTTTAATATATTGTTTATTTCAGTTCTTCTTGCTTTTATGGTCTAACATATATGTCTAGAGTCACAAAGCAAGCTGGCATTCATACAGTCTGCACACTGGAAGCTAAACATTACTTCTGGTACTCAGGGGTGAGTTAGAAGTATTAATCTGAACATTAAACCTTCCTTATGCTTTAGTAAGACTAGTTCCCAATGTGTAGGTAATACTTGTTTAACATGCTTGAGCAGAAGGAAGTGAGCCTTTCTCACCCACTGGTTCTGAAGTTTACCAGGGAGAGTAAAGATTGTTTCCAATGTCTTCTGCACCAAATAGATTATTCAAGACCCAAGTGATTTGGACATTGTTTTAACAGGTAGGAAATATGCATTTAAATATCCTCTCATAGGAGAAAATTAAGCTAAAATTGTTATTCAGGAAGTTAATGCATGAAGGTAAATTCAGGTTTTGACCTGGTTCTGATTTTCATAGGGCTATGTTCTGTGAGCTGTCTTCAAAGTGTGCCTAATGGCCAAAACACAACAGGGAAAGACTCAGAGAAGGCTGTGATTCTGAACATGTCTTACCACGTTTTTGGTATAATGAAGACTAAATTGAGGACAGGTGAAATATAGAATTACTGCCATCTGGAAATTCAATATTAAATGCTGAGGCTTTTTGAACTTGTGTACAAATTTAGGGTTTGTTCTCTACCTCCAGAGACCCTGAGAATCTAATTTTACATGATAGTGCCAAAAGAAAGAGTTTAATATGCAAGTTTAACCTATGCTGTCATTGTGGATCAAGGCAGTGCTTGTGAGTCTTATCCAAAACTTTCATTGATTTAGTCTAATCTATTCCTAAATTCCCATTCTAGCTCATTTCTAAGATTTTATGATTTTTTTCTTGGTAACATTCAGATTGATCTTGTTGAGAACAGATTTTATTTAATATGAAGTTCTTATAAAATAGTTTACCTTAGTCATGCAGTAAAAATAAACAATGAATATACCAAAGGTTATGAAATCCATCATAAAAACTCAGTGCAATTCCAAAATAATTATCAAAGAACAGAAAACTA
Organism: Drymodes brunneopygia; assembly: GCA_013400955.1. Classification (NCBI taxonomy): domain Eukaryota; kingdom Metazoa; phylum Chordata; class Aves; order Passeriformes; family Petroicidae; genus Drymodes; species Drymodes brunneopygia. Next base: position 6,643 of record VZTZ01023964.1, on the reverse strand, counting down.
CTACTGTATAACTCTAATGGAAAAGCCCCTGAAATCCATTTAGGGATGTAAACCCTCTAACCATGTTAACCCTCAATCCATATTAACGCTCTAAAATTCAGAAAACGCATGTGGTTGTCAATAGTTTCATCAAACAACATTATATACAATAAAAACGTTTTTCTTTAGCAAGGATTGTGACTCATTTTTACCTTGCTTAGGACATAACTACAGTCTCCAAAGAAGGAATAGTATTTCTCATCAAATGTTAAGATGTGGGAACCTCCTTCAATACTGCAAGTCCCGGGGCATGACTGAGTGACACAAGACCATTCACCTCCAACACAGGTACTGAAATGAAAGAGGCATTCAGTAATATTGGATAAAGCAAGTGTAAATGAAATAAAAAGACAATAAGGCCAGATGATGCCTTAGTTTTCCTCTTTTCTCTACCAAAGAAACCAGTATTGCTTTGAAACCTCAGAATAATATGGGGCAGACATATTTGTATTAAGGTGATAAGTTTCTATAAATATTGTTGCTCATTTCCAGTCTTTGGACAGACTTCAGTCCTGGTGAATTTGTCATCCATGTCAAATATGTGAAGTATTTATTGGAAAATAAATAGACAGGTACAGTTGCACACACTTATGCAGTAATACTTCACTAATTATAGATATATTAAAATATATATTATGTATTTGTCAAACATGCCTCTCAAATGTGATCTTCCACTCTAAATGCAACATGGCCCTAAATGTCATGTCCTCCATAGTATTTATATGAGCATCTTAGCATTATGCTGTAGTGCTGCAAAGGTTGTAACACTAATTCACATTTTTAAACAACTCTGGTATTTGGCTTTGACTATCTTCCTTCATTGGTAGGTCTTGCAATTGAAGCACCTACTTAAAAACTCAAATTTTTGTTCCAAGTGTGAAGGGAAAACAGACATGAAAGTAACCTCTAAAGCAGTGTAATCATGGAACTTCAACTGGTAAGTAGATGCTCATTTGTTTTTAAGGGGAAATTAGTAAATACTCAGCTAATGCTCAAAAAAAAACCCCAAAAAACAACCCAAAAAACCACAACAAAAACAACCCCCCAAAAAACTCCAAAAGACCAAAAAGTGAGAAAATACATTACCATGATCTGCATTTAGATGAGAAGGAGGCACCAGGAGCATAAGTTTCACCTTCATAGGTACAGTGACATTCTCTACGGGGAATGCAGCCAGCACCATTAACGTCATCAAAGACCATTCCTAGGAAAAAAAAGGGTCTATTACTTATTCTGTGCACTGCAGAACCTGCCTTTGAACACATATCTAACAGATTCCTGGGACAATGTCCCATTTCTTCCATACTCTAAAATAATAGGATGCAACCTATGTAGAGAATGAAGGGCTATATTCCATTGAAATATTTCTAAAAATCTTAGCATGATCAAAAGGGACCTCTAGGAAAATACCTTTCTGTTATGGACTTAAGTAGAATGGAATTAGGATTAAAACTCCTAGGCAATGAGGTGGAATAGATGAACCATTTGTAGGACTGCCCAGGGACATATCTGTACAGTAAATATTTCTTTGCCCAGAGACAGAGGATGGCCTTAGAGAAGTCAATGCTACTACACCAACAAGTGATGGTGAATTCTGGGAGACATCTTGGGGATGGACAGAACAGCTGCAAGGGGTGAAGCTCCTGTGGTACACAGTCACAACAGCAACAAAAATTCAGAGCCGAAAGTATGNGCAAGACAGACGATTGGGGATACAAGGATCATATAGTCAACCCAGGACCATCTTGTACTGATACTCAGTTCTTTTGTGCAATTATCTGAAGCACCAGATTTTGCACACTGCCTCATGCTCTGTCAGCTCCTGGTTATTTAGACACACAACACTTGACAAGAAGTATTTGGTCATTTGTGGAACCAGATACAGCTTTGCTAACAGCAGGAGTTATGATTGTGTGCAAAATCTGCTTAAACACTTCATACTTATTGTGAACTGAATTTGAACGCTGAGAATAGAAGACTCTGTTGTTGTTAGGAGCAAATTATCTTATTCTCAATTTAGTGTATATATATATATATATACACACACACACACACACACACATATATATACATATAAAGCATGTTTGTTGTATAGGGCATATTCAGTAATTTGAATAGAAATGGTGCATCCAGGGCAGAAATGTAGCTGTTACTACAATGATAACGCTGATGATGTAATGGGAATGATCCAGAGTACAAAAGTCATTAAATGTGTACAGGTAAGAATTTTAGGGGGCTTGGCTGTGCAAAAAGGGCAGGAAATGAGCTTGCCTGGAGGACAGATGCAGCCATCTGTGCAGTGATCTTCACAAAGTGCAGATCGTTCTGGGTTGCTGCACGTGTCGGAGCAGGGAGAGCCACACTCATGGTATTGCATGTTGAATGGACATGATTTGGCTGAAAGTAGAACGAGTATTATAAAGCTGACTTTTCATTTCAAAGCTTGAGAAAAGAGTATTTGCAATTTAGGTTGTTTTGTGTCAAGATATGATGGGGTATCCTGATCCAAGTGGAAACTGAAATGTTTTAGATTTTCTGATTTATTTTGAAAATCGTTTGTAAGGCAAAATCCCCTAAGCTTCCACATTCCTAAGGTCTTGATTATGATCAGGTTAAACCTGATTTAATGATAATTGCATGCACTTTTAAATGACTGTCTTCATTAGGAAAAAACCTCATATTTGAAGTTTGCTAGATGTGGGTGGTAAACAGAGGTGGAGGGCCCTTCCCAAGATACTCACGGCACAGGTCTGAGGTTCTCCAGTTCAGGGGCTGTCCACCTGCGTGGGCACACTGCCGGGAGTACTCTGCAAAGGTGTTGCACATGCAGAAGTCAGCCATAGAGCTGTCACACTGGCACAGGTCTTGTATGCAAGTCTCAATGTAGTCCTGAACATTCACCAGCATGTTACAGTTTGTAAATGCTTTGCTGGTTAACACTGTCTCACAGATAGAAGCCTAGGAAGGAAAAGAGATAAGGTAAACAAAGTGTTACAAAAATATGAAACTAATTATTTAAGGCATGGAGCAGAACAAATCAAAGATTGATCTGGTCCAGAAACCCATACAACAGTAGCCATAAGCTGACATTTAAGGAAAAACACACGGAACTCCTTTGATTAACTCCAGTAGCTTCCATATCCTCAGTTACTGTCACCTCAGGTGACTTCCCAAGCATTATATAATTTCTTTCTATTGAGACATCCTCAGTAACTCTCTTTCAGAAAAATATGCAGTCTTCTCATAGAAAGGGAATGCAAACTTTTGGCATTCACTTAAGCAAAGAATAAACATGAAATTTAGAATATTTTTCTTTCAAGATCTACAGTTGAGTCACATTCATGCTATATTTTTTCCCCGTCTAAAATGTTTTTTCCAAAGACAGAGAATGTATTTTACACTGACAAAACAAATTTTGAGAGAGAAGTTCTTACAAATTCCCTTGAGCAGTTCATTGGAGAAGTACTAGGAATAGGATCATCACACTGCTCTGTGGGTCCATCCATCTTCTGCCTATTACCAAACTGTATGGGAGTCAGTCTTGTCTCTGTAAAAAACAGTTCAAATATTAGAATAATGCTCACTGAATTTTACATGGAGTTATTTTCTTTTGTGACACTACCTGCTATGACATGAACAGTAATTACCAAATAATATCACTACAATATGAAAGGTAAAAGATGAGCAGGATATATGAAGAACTGGATCCTAACTATTAAAAACTAGTAGAAAATTTTATGGGGCAGGTTTTAAAATATCTAACAGTGATAGAAACAGTCTAATACATCTCAAAGCCCTGACTTTTCACAACAGAAATACGTGAAGAAGTATCCCCAGTTTCCCAGTTAATACAACCCACAACCTCTATTACAGTATATTGTAAGAAGAATAAGCAAGCAGCAATACTTATTAATGCTTTTTATTACTTACTCCCTGAAATAAATTCATTGCTGACTGGAATTCCATTGAAGTCCCCACAAAGTCCACAAGTTTGATTGGCATATTTCTTATCTAGTTCCACCTAAAAAAAAATGAGGAAGGAGGTTTATAGAAATGGCAGTCTTGATGGTAGGAGCACAGCCTATACCAATATTGCTCATGTACTCAAAATTTGAGATACGTTTGTTGTGGAGACTGTGTTGTGTGATAACAAGGGAGGCACCATTGGAATCGTCAGTGATGACCAAGAAAAGCTCACTCTTATCCTAGCCCTGGGTTGTGGACATCAATACTTTGCCAGGTCTGGAATCTGAGGAGTATTTCACTGTGAGGTAGGAACATTATATTTCGGCATCTATTGATTCTGAGCTGAGCTTGGTGGGGAAAAAAGGGAAAATGAGAGAAGACTGGACAACAGAACAATACACTAAAAATGGACACTAATCCAAAAGTAACACCTGTCTGGCAGTAATACTGCAAAGGTGTAAACAGACTATTTTCAAAATACTGACTTTCTGCTCTGTTTTAGATGTTTTCTTACCAGGAGGGCATCACGTTCATTCCAAAGGAAGGTCAGTCCCAACTTGGCAGAAACTTTCAAATAGTTGTTACTTCTCTCCATGAAGACTCCCATATGGCTGTAGGGCAGCTGGACCCTGGGGAAAGATAACCATAAATCAGCAGGGGTAGAGACAGAATATTCGTTGAATGTCCACAATGATAGTCTTTCTCATTCTCTTTGAGAATTTTCAACATACACCTGTGAGGAAATTAGAGCAATAACTACTGTAGACAACACAGGTTTGTAACATTTTGTCCATTTCCTATGCAATTGCCTCTCATCATGCAAATGGATTGGCTTGGCTTTTCCTGCTGTTCATTTTGGCTTTCTCCATTAAGGGTGTTTTGCTGAGTAAAATGCTAGCATGTACCTGTGGTTGTATTGTTCAAAGAAGTGCTGGGAGGCTCTGTTTTGCAGGCACTGTGCTTCAGGATATTGCTATTTACTCCTTGAAGCATTTGATAATAAAGGGATAAACTCCAGGCTTTCTGTGACATGAGTGCCATTCAGGAAGCTGTAACCAAGATAACCTTTAGACTCACTCACTGTACATAGCTGCCACAACAGACAACTCACTGTGGGATAGCTGCCCAAATATTTACCTGGCCTTTTGGGTAGGTTTCACACCCTATGCCACAGTCAGTGCTACAATTGCTACATAGATAGCAAGTTTCCAGAACAGATAATTTTAAATTAACTCAGGTACAAGCTGCATCACTGCTTTACTGCACACTGTTCAGTGCAAGGACAAAAGCTGTCAAAACTCCTCTCAGGGATTCTGCTGTGGTAAAATTAATGGAAACTAGTAACTTCAAGGGTGTAAAAACCCTTGTAAAAACACTTTTACCGAATGCAGTTTATAGACTTAATTGCATACATATACACACTACTGTAGCAGTGGGAAAGCATATTGGATATAGCTCATCTGAACAAAACAGCCACAGGGATAATCTGCAGAAGTTACACTTCGCTCCCTGTCAAGCCCTCCTTTTTTTTTGTTAATACTTCAGGAAAGACCTGTGGCCTCCCACTCTTGGGAGCAATGTGAGATCAGATGAGGGAAAGGGATGCTTGCTCAAAGAGCCCCTGGGAACAAGGTAGGAACATACAATTTGTCATCGAGCAGGACAGAGCCGCGGGTCAGTTCAATCACGACTCCTTCCAGCTTCACGATGACATGAGTGATCACAGTAGCATTTTCCACCATTGCACGCCTAATCTGGATGTTGAAGTCCTCATAGGGAGACTTGCAGTTGGATGCAAAGATGTAATTGCAGACCCCAGGGAAGTAGAAGATATCCCCGTCAAAGGTCTTGAAGTGGAAGTTGCCCCATGTGCTGCATACACGGCCATTGTGAGAGGGGTTGCCAGCTGTGGATTCAAAACAAGCAGTAAGAATTTTCTGTAATTTTTTGTAATACCCTCCCTTTAGATGCTTTATCCCCCTGCTTGTTTCACTAACCTCTGTCCAAAAAGCCCATCGTTTTTCTGTTTTGTCAAGCCATTTGTTTATCATAATTTTTTATTTAGTTCAGTTGCTTTTTGTGTTTAATCAGTTTTGCATAGGGCCTAGGACTTCCTGAGTCACTAGATCCAGTGCTCTAGTTCTGATGACTTCCATATCCTATAAATCCTTTCCTAAATGTATGGAGTCCTAAAGTTTCACCATAAAATCATTGCAAAGCTAGTTTAAAACTAGCTGATATTCCTACTTGGGAAGGCCACTCATAGCCATGACCTCTGAATTGCTGGAAGACTTTTGTCAATGTCTTCCAAAACATTTTCCTGTCCCATGTATGTCTGGTTGTTCTTGTGCCAAAATTACACTTCACCTTGAAGGGTTTCCACCTCCCTGCTCCTCCCCCTGCCCATTAGAGAAATCTTTCTTTTCAGTCTTCCTTTCCTTACAAGCATACTCTCCAATCTCCCTGATTATCTTCCCAATCCCTTTCCACATTTACACTCGGCCTGGCTGAATTGTACGCTATTCCCTAGATAAGGTGTCTCAACAGTTTTCAGCACACTAGTATTTTCCTCTTTACTGGGAATATCTATAATACTGGGGAAAAACATGCACAGTATGTTTGCATGTATAAATGTATA